>CM042253.1:7575595-7720595 GCA_023566225.1 Romanogobio albipinnatus | reverse complement strand
AATAGCTCTGCAATCTGCTCACAGCAGCCAATCACAGCAGTGGGTGTTTACACTGAAGTCTCACAGCAGCCAATCACAGCAGAGGGCATTTACATTGAAGTCTCACTACTTGTATAGAGTATTTGTGGAACATTTCTACTGCTAGAGAAAGTAATTGTAATCAATAAATTGACGTCCTGAGGTATTACGTTGAGCAAGAACAGACAATGGAGAAGTATATAAGATTTGACTTACAGTGAGGAAAATAAGTATTTGAACACCCTGCTATTTTGCAAGTTCTCCCACTTGGAAATCATGCATGTCCACTGTGAGAGACATAATCTAAAAAAAAAAATCCAGAAATCACAATGTATGATTTCTTAACTATTTATTTGTATGACACAGCTGCAAATAAGTATTTGAACACCTGAGAAAATCAATGTTAATATTTGGTACAGTAGCCTTTGTTTGCAATTACAGAGGTCAAACGTTTCCTGTAGTTTTTCAGCAGGTTTGCACACACTGCAGGAGGGATTTTAGCCCACTCCTCCACACAGATCTTCTCTAGATCAGTCAGGTTTCTGACCTGTCGCTGAGAAACACAGAGTTTGAGCTCCCTCCAAATATTCTCTATTGGGTTTAGGTCTGGAGACTGGCTAGGCCACGCCAGAACCTTGAAATGCTTCTTACAGAGCCACTCCTTGGTTATCCTGGCTGTGTGCTTCGGGTCATTGTCATGTTGGAAGACCCAGCCTCGACCCATCTTCAATGCTCTAACTGAGGGAAGGAGGTTGTTCCCCCAAATCTCGCAATGCATGGCCCCGGTCATCCTCTCCTTAATACAGTGCAGTCGCCCTGTCCCATGTGCAGAAAAACACCCCCAAAGCATGATGCTACCACCCCCATGCTTCACAGTAGGGATGGTGTTCTTGGGATGGTACTCATCATTCTTCTTCCTCCAAACACGTTTAGTGGAATTATGACCAAAAAGTTCTATTTTGGTCTCATCTGACCACATGACTTTCTCCCATGACTCCTCTGGATCATCCAAATGGTCATTGGCAAACTTAAGATGGGCCTTGACATGTGCTGGTTTAAGCAGGGGAACCTTCCATGCCATGCATGATTTCAAACCATGACGTCTTAGTGTATTACCAACAGTGACCTTGGAGCCCCAGTCCGAGGGAGATTGACAGTCATGTTTAGCTTCTTCCATTTTCTAATGATTGCTCCAACAGTGGACCTTTTTTCACCAAGCTGCTTGGCAAATTAGCCCTTTCCAGCCTTGTGGAGGTGTACAATTTTGTCTCTAGTGTCTTTGGACAGCTCTTTGGTCTTGGCCATGTTAGTAGTTGGATTTTCTGATTGTATGGGGTGGACAGGTGTCTTTATGCAGCTAACAACCTCAAACAGGTGCATCTAATTTAGGATAATAAATGGAGTGGAGGTGGATATTTTAAAGGCAGACTAACAGGTCTTTGAGGGTCAGAATTCTAGCTGATAGACAGGTGTTCAAATACTTATTTGCAGCTGTATCATACAAATAAATAGTTAAAAAAAATAATATATTGTGATTTCTGGAGTTTTTTTTTTTTAGATTATGTCTCTCACAGTGGACATGCACCTACGATGACAATTTCAGACCCCTCCATGGTTTCCAAGTGGGAGAACTTGCAAAATAGCAGGGTGTTCAAATACTTATTTTCCTCACTGTATCTACCTAAATGATTAATACAAATAAGCTGTCAAGTTATGCACAGTAAAACAGCAGTAACTACATTTAGGATTTCTTTATCACGACTACATCAGGCAAAATCTGTTATTTTAATTGAGTGTTTAGTTGAATAATTGTTTGATTAAAATACTACTAATTATATAAAATCATACTCTTACTGGTGAACTGATGTGCCATGCACAAACTCAACAGCTTTATGTTGAGTTGCCTGTTAAGTTTGTTAGATTTTTTTTTACCCAATTAAATAAAATTCACTGATTTGTTTGAATGATTTGTATGGAAGCTTGTTTCCACACTGTAAACCCTAACGCTCAAAATACTTAATTGGTTTGAGTAGGATTAACTTAAATAAACTGTTATGAGTATTTAGCACTTTCTTTTTCTTTTGAGTTCACAGCATTGACATATTTCAAGTAATCTGAACTGCTTCATTGTCTTGAGTTTTTATGAACTCATTTCCTTTTATTTAGATGAATTTAAAGGCCCACTGAAGTGCCTTGAAACGCGCAGCATTATTCAATGTGTTGACGTAATTTCCCCTGAAACAGCTATTAGCAGCTCCTCCCCTTTTTTGAAACAGCCAATAGCGTTTTGTTAACATCACAGTTTGACTAGAGCCTTTCTGTTTGGTAAAGCCACAGTTTCCTCCTAATGTCTGACCATTTCTCATCATAATCTCCTCCATATCGCTTTGAAATACAGCATTCTGTGCAGAATTGGGTCCGATATGTTTTGTAGTCTGCGCCGCTCGCTGACTCTCTCGTCTTGTGTCTCTAGTCAACGGCTCTGATCTAGACTATGTGTGTGTGTGTGTGTGCTGCGGCAGTCCGCATGAAACTAACGTGAAACCAGACTTAATTTGCCTCAACTGAAAGCATATGAAAGTGAATTTAGCCGCAGCTTCAGCTTCTCTTTATAGTATTGGGGGGGGGGGGGGGGGTGATGTGATGAGAAGATGTGATGAGGATGAGAAGATGAAGTCTGCGATGATGTCATCAATCTGTGATCCATTTTAACGGAAGTGAGAGACTGTAAGTTTTGAATGCTTATATCTCTTTGTAACGCAGTTCGATCGTATGGGAAGAAGGAGGCGGGAACCGGCGAATCTTCAAACACGTTTAATAAATCAGCACAAAATAAAATGGCGACGGCAGCCCCTCACGGACGACTGCCGCCTACATACAAAAACAAATGAACACAAAATGACAGTAAAAGCGGCAGCCCCTCGCGGACTACTGCCGGGCACACACATAACAAAACGTAAATAAAACTCAAAATCCCAGGCCTGGTCCTCTCTCGTCCTTCACTGTCGTCGCTCCTCCTTTATACTCCCGTCACTCCTCCATGAGACACGAGACCGCTGCAGCGCGCAGCTGGCGTCCATCCACACTGATGAGCGCGGCCTCGTCCCGCTCTCACGGTCCCTCAGCCTCGCTGCTCGCCACACTCTTAAAGAGCACCTATCATGGAATTTTGAAATTTACCTTTCATGTAGTGTGTAACATAGATCTAAGTGAACAAAAACATCCTGCATAGTTTGAAATATGACAGTGCACCGTATATATATAGTTATTTTCTTTCAAAAGTAAGAGTCGACTCCGAGTCATTTTTAAGAATCGTTAGAAGACCGAAGCTTTTTCTCTGACTAGATGACGTCAACTTGTCAAGTTATTTGAATACGATACGCCCACTTATTGCGCTCCAAGACGCCAGTGAAAACTAGAAAACATCATGGAGACGAGACGCTGTTCTGAAGTGCCACTCAAAAGCAAACTTTTTTCATCTGCCCAAGGATGAGCATTTGAAGACTAAGTGGCTTGAAGACAAACCATACATCGTCGCGATTGAGTGTTTATTAGTCGTCAAATGTATGTTTCGCGATCTCAGGAAGCTTTTATTATGGACTTCTATTATGGCACATGGTTCTTCTTCGTCTGTCTGTGCCATATATGGACTACATGTGCACAGAGCGCCCTCCGGCTGCCTGCCAGTATGAATTGAAAACAACACATAAGAGACTCAATCGCTCATGATTAGGCTTTATCTGCGCATTTTGAGGAAGTATTGAATAAAAAATACTCCTCTGTTTAGAAATTTGACACAGACATATGAGAATCTATCAATACGTCTCCTCATCTGCACACTTTTGAACTAAAAGCCCTGAGGGAGGTTGATTTGTCGCGAGTCTTCGTGAGGAGAATAGAGGAGTTTTTTTATGAATGAGATCAGCTGAGGCTCATATTACAATCAAACGGTACAGACGCGGTTTTCATATTCATAACTCCTGACACATATTAACAAATTACTGTCACTATAAGACGTTGATGGGCGTTCCGTTTCCGAAAATATCTGCACAGACTATACCAATCACAACTGACTGGGTCATCGGACCAATCACCGCAGATTAGCGTCACGTAAAGGCGGGGTTTTGAAAAGTGAATCACTAAAGGAATCATTTGAGAATCGCTGTCAAAACAGGTAAAAATAAATGCATATTATAAGAAAACTAAAGTCTTTTTTGTCATTGCATGCATGCAAAACTGTTGTTGGGGACTTCTAAAACAATATTTGGAACATTTTAAATGCCATGATAGGTGCTCTTTAAATGCAAATTTTGTCACTGTTTTGGAGCACACCAGCTTAAGGCTAACATAGTCATACTAAAAGCTAAAAAACTTCAATTTTGATTTCAGGGGGAATTTAAGTTGAACTGAAACTGGGCTGGGATCTTTTATTTCCCAGCGTGCTTTGCCCATGGCACTCGAAAGGGAGATTAAATGCTAAAATGAAGTGTTATATAATGTTTTGTGCAAGATTAATGTTAAGGGAGATTTAGTAGTGATTAAGGGTAATGTTTAAATGCACAGTTTACTGACAAATATTTTTTGAGTTTTCCCTCCAGTGCAAGGGAGACCCGTTTAGATCTGCTCTGACGGGTAAAACATTTTGAGATAGCCCTCCAGTTAGGCCAAGAAGATTTGTCTGCAAGGGTACTGTTTAAACGCACAGTTTCCTGACAAATATTTTTAAAGTAAACCTGACTCTCCATTTTCTTCCACTCCAGATAGGGGTTATACTATATATATTATTTATTTTATTTACGAACATTTTAATTCTATTTCTGTGTAAAGCACTTTGAATTGCCACTTTGTATGAAATGTGCTATACAAATAAACTTGTCTTGCCTTGCCTAATGTTTTGTTATGCTAATGTGGAAGAGTGTTGCGTGTTTTTGGAGAGTGACCATCGTTACATGTTTTAAGTTGCTGTACTCGTTCAGTAAAAGCTACACCGCTGTTACACTGCTATTGGTCACATGTTAGCAAATTAGCAAGTATTTTCTGAATTAGTTTGTTATAGCCAGCAAAATATTTATTTTGAGAGAACCTGATAATTCTCGACTCCTCTCACCCAGCCCACAGACTGTTTTCTCTCCTGCCCTCCGGCAGGCGTTTCAGGATCCTCCGGACCAGGACCAGCAGACTTAAGAACAGTTTTTTCCCCAGAGCTGTCTCTTTACTGAACTCAAAGCCCCGTTGATCCACTCCCTCATAAACTGCTAACTCTCCTACCTCACATCTGCCTTCACTTTGTTATTTGCACTACATTTATTACAGTAACAACTGTTTATTTATGCATTTTGCACCACCATATCTTAACTGGATTATGCTCATTTGCACTGCCGACTGTATTTATAGTACCAATGTTTACATTTGCATTTTGCACCGTACTTCTAACTGTAATATGCAACCACTTTCCACTGCACTTTTACACTTTTTTTCGGATAGCTCTGTCCATAATTTATTGCACTACCCTAATCCACTGCTATATTCCTCATATTAGCCTAACATATTATTGTATACCTCTATCTGTAAAATTCTGTTTAAAGTAATAGCCATCTCTATATTATATTCATAGTACATATTCACCTGTAAATTTAGTTCTGTTTATAGTAATAACCGTCTCTCTATTTATACATATTTATATATATTCAGTACATTTCCATGTCCTGCACTTACGCAACCATTGTATATCCTGCACTTGCTGCTATTGCACTTCTGGTTAGACCTAAACTGCATTTCGTTGCCTTGTACTTGTACTTGTGTAATGACAATAAAGTTGAATCTAATCTAATCTAATCTAATTTAAGTTAAATGTATAAATTAGTGTACTCAAATAAGTTTCTTAACTTAGAAAAAAATCCACTTTTTGAGTTCTGACAACTTATTAGGGTTTACAGTGAAGTTGATTTGCAAGAACTCAAAATAAAAAAGTTAATTAACTAAATCTTTTGTGTTAATTGCTATCAGAATGTATAGCCCCCTTTCCACCGAAATTACCCGGAACAATTTGTACTAGGAACTTTTTTTACAGGAACTCCACCCCATACCTGCTACTGTCTGCTTTTCCACTCCAAGTACTACCTCGGGAGCAGGGACTCTCGGAGGGGGAAATATTTACCCAGAATTTAATTTAGACCCTGGTTTTTGCGGTCGAAACACTCCGAGTACCACCCCAAAGTTCCTAGTTCCCGGGGAAAGTTCCTGCGGTGGAAACGCGGCTTATGAGTTAGCTAACTCAGTACTTCAAGTTAGGAGCGATTAACATGCATGAGTACAACAAACTCAAAAGTCGATAGTTCTGCTTACTTCAAATTGGGAACATCATAACTCAGAAATTTTGATGAAACTGATATTATCTCTTTTCTTTGAGTTAGCCCAACTTATTCGGGTTTACAGTGCACGGAACAACACAACCTAAAAGATAACTGTGACTTTTTTGTTTTGCATTTGCAAGCATGTAATAGTAACAAAGAGTGAATGAGCAAAGAAAAAGTAGGTCATCAGGCTCTTAGGTCATCAGATGAAATGCACACTATTATCCGTGTGTCTGTGATAGCAGTGAAAAGGACACTTAGAGTCAGGTGTTTTTTAAAATCCTCTTTTATTTTTTCCTGATTGTATCGGAGGGTCATTATTACTTTCATCACACAACATGACGTTACATCAAGCCTACTACAGGTATACACTGAAACAAACACAAAGTTTACAATGGATATATGGATATGCTCTCACAACAGTCAATGTAACACTTATTTTATTTTTCGACCATCTCGAAACTGTTGTCTTTTTTTTTTTCTTCTAAAATACATGTCGATTTCAATTTCCCCATCCACAAATTAAATGGAAGCCGTTTTCTCTTTTTTAAAGAGTCTTTTACAATCACAACAAGTATAGACCATAGACCAAAAATGTCTCAATACAATTTTTTTTTTTACATTTCCAAACAGTCCACATGAGCCGATCACATACACAGTGTGATTTATTTGAATATTTATGTGTTTATTTGGTTTCTGTTGATGTCTTGATGCTCCTTTTTTTGACTTAATTTACACAAAACAACAGGTCATTTTACACCTTGCTTTGAATGTTTCGTGTGCAGAAGTATAGTACAATTTACATGTTTTACAGATATATTCATGTCTTTTTAACCGTGAAAATGGTTTCCAGTGCAACTGAGCAGCGAAGGATCGGTACGGGACGGGACGCTTAAGGCCCATGCACTTCTCAAGCTACTTTGAACACAAATTCTTCTGATTGTTTCCTTTTTGCCAGAGTGACAGTGACCTGTTTGTTTCCTGTCGTGTGTTTCTTTCTTTGTGCCACTAATTTACTCCTACAAGAGTAACTGTTTTCTAACCCAGTAAAAAGGATCATAATGCACGATGAGCGAATAAATAAATACCACAGATATAATGGCAGGTGATCTGCTTTCCCTGACATACATCACAGTCAAAAGTCCTAATGAATCAAAACCTAGGGTGTTAGAATGAATGGCTTTCTTGGTATTGTAATTAAGCCCTTATAGCTCTGCATATATCTCCCCTTGGTGCATTAATTCTATGCTTTCCTGAGGTGAAAAGGATCAGACACACACATGCACGATAAAAAAAGAAATCTCTGAGACGACAGACAGAATGATAGCTAATATAGTTCATATTGCAGGCAGTACAAACAGCTTTCCGTTGGGTGTTTCTTTCGGTGCTATACATTGCTACTATATAACTGCTCTCACGTACTGCCCCATATACATTCTAATCCATTTATATATTTATTTGTTTAATAAAATATGATTTATTAAATTTTGGTATAGTTATTTAAAACTTCCTTTTGAAAAAATAAATATATCCTGATATATATAAACGAATAGAACTGAATATCTGTAGTCTGCGTTTCCTCTGAACACACAGATTTCCCACATAAAGTATAATTTAAGACCAGATATTGGGCACTGCATTATGTAATATTTCTCAAATATAAACCTCCGTATATACTATATAATTGTATTTAAGTATTGCACCAATAGGCAGCTACACTCTAAAAAATGCTGGGTTAAAAACAACCCAAGTTGGATTGAAAATGGACAAACCCAGCAGTTGGGTCGTTTTAACTCAGTGAAGAGGTTGTTTTAACCCAGCGATTGGGTTGTTTTAACACAGTGAATGGGTTGTTTTAAAGGAACACGCCACTATTTTTTAAAATAGGCTCATTTTTCAACTCCCCTAGAGTTAAACAGTTGAGTTTTACCGTTTTCGAATCCATTCGGCCGATCTCCGGGTCTGGCGGTAGCACTTTTAGTATAGCTTAGCATAGATCATTGAATCTGATTAGACCGCTAGCATCTCGCTCAACGTGACAACCTAATCTTCAGTGTATTCGGTACCTAATCTTCAAATAGGTACGGTTCAGGATCTGCACCAAAGTAAATATCTTCTGAATCGTCTCTCAGAAATGTCTCCATGGTTACAAGGCACGCTAAAAATTGGTTATGTTGACGGAAGTTAGCCTATTTTCAGGCGCTGCGTAATATCATTGCGCCGCTGCACCCATGGTGCGGCAACAAAGTTCCTTGATTATTATGCAGGAATGAGAGTATAGTTCCTAGCCATATCGGCCTAGAAAATCACAACTATTAATTTTCCGTCTGTCTTAGTATACGATGTAAGAACAGAAGAGTCAAGTTTTAAATAGGAAAAATATCAAAACTCTTTGGTCATTTTTTGAGTGAGATGCTAACGGTCTAATCAGATTTAATGATCTATGCTAAGCTATGCTAAAAGTGCTACTGCCAGACCCGGAGATCGGCTGAATGGATTTGAAAACGGTAAAACTCAACTGTTTAACTCTAGGGGAGTTGGAAAAAATGAGCCTATTTTCAAAAATAGTGTCATGTTCCTTTAACCCAGCGAATGGGTTGTTTTAACCCAGCGAATGGGCTGTTTGAACTCAGTGAATGGGTTGTTTTAACCCAGCGAAATGTGTTGTTTTAACGCAGTGAATGGGTTGATCAATATTGTTGCCTCTAGTATTTTGGCTATGTGTCTGATTTTTAATTTCGAACCTATTTTGGGTTAATTTTAAGCCAGCCATATAGTTATTTTTAAACAATATTTTGGTTAAAAAAAAAACTACCCAGCACGCTGGGCAAACATTTAACCCAACCGCTGGGTTTGTCCATTTTCAACCCAACTTGGGTTGTTTTTAACCCAGCATTTTTTAGAGTGTACGCATCATCTTCCATCTAGCGGCAACGTCCATCCGTGGACAGTGAGAAATGATTGACGTTCATGTTAATCGCTATGGCTAATTGGTTCCATTTCAACAATGGGAGACATGCCACAAATATGGGAAACTAAATGTCCATTCAGATTGATTATTTACATTACAGTTTCTCTTATACAAACAAATCAGCCCCCTAATAACATTTGTGAAACTACGATCTAGTTATTCTTGGATTAGGTGTTTTATTTCGTTTCAATAATATTTTGTGTTTCTCTCAGCTGAGAAATTCATTGCATAGAAGGTCTGAAAGTAAAAGTCCTCTGACCAAATGTTTCGTTTCTGGTTGTTGATCAGATTTGGGTTTTTTTTTCTTTTTTTTTGATTGATTGAATGATAACAAATGTAGATGCATACATACACACATCCAAAATCATTCACACATACCATTAGAACATATAGCAATATCAATATTTTTCTTTTTTTAGAACATGCAATCTCTACTTGCTTAAAAGTTCCAACATTCCACTAAACACCTCCCTTATTTCTCCCACTAGCTTTGTGTTTTTCTTAATTATTACCATTATTTAATAAAAAATATCATGGCTTTGACACCTAACGTGTTATCGTGAGAGACTGAGCATCACTTATTTAATGACTCAACAGACAGTGATCCTGAACCGTACAGATATATTACAGGTTTACACACTCTCCTGACCACTACTGTAAAAACATCGAACAATTGTGCTCTTTACCGACTGACCTCCATCCTCTATTGCTTTTGATCTAATTTTAAACTGATAAAAATAAACTAAATTAAAAAAAGGAAATTGTAAACAAGGACGATGATTCAAAACAGCAATGAATAAATTATTTAAAAATTCAAAAATAAACTTTTTCCATATACAAACAATGCGAAAAAAATAAATAAATAGAAACTGTGAATAGAAAAATATCTACAAACATAGTAAGGCGACAAAAACAAAAAGATAATGCACAATATTCCAACTCGCCAATACCGTACGATTGTTGTAAAAATACCCCATTTGCTGCCTGAGGACAATTTCTGAACACTTTGGGAAGGATAATGAATAAAAAAGACCTGATCGGCCAGAACCTGCTTTACATGATGATCGGAGTCTTATGTTTGGGCTTGTCCTGGAGTTTCTTCCGTCCTCTTCTTCATTAACGCATTGCCGGTCTCTCGTTGATATCGTGAACAGTGTAAGGTCTTGGATTACATGCATTCCGAGTCCACTTTACACTTTTATAGCACATAGCAAGAGAAGGAAGGAAAACAAAAAAAGACAAAAACAAACAAACAGGGTTTTTTTTTTTCCTCATTCTGGAATGTTGAGTTAAAGGACTTAGCATAGAGATGTGTGTTACAGTAACCATGTTCATGATTTTCCTTTTTTTTTTCTTCTTTTAGGAAAAACCTATGAAGTTTTTCTAAGTGTTCAAACATTGCAATTTCTTCCGTTCCTGAGAGGGGAGTGAAGAGCGTTTCCCAAGAGAAACGCGGAATCACACTTCTCTGTGAGTAACTCGCTGTGCTCCTCGAGTGAGAGCGTGTCAGCTTGTTTCCAGAGTAATGCACAGGATTCACTGTAGGCATTATCGACCGGCGTGGTTTGCTGATAGTGTGCGACTGGAGTCATCGCTCTTCTTCATGTTCCGTAGGCCAGGAAGCTCTCTCAGAGCTGCTCATGTTGTTCGGATGGAACGCGGATACAGAATTCCCAAATAATCTGAAGAAGAACAATATGGAATACAAAGACGGCATTACAATCCAATGACGGACATTTGAAAAATTAAATATGAAAATAATGACTATTTTCAAACATGTTTCCCTAATTCCGAGTTCACACTGCCCGATTTTAGGCCCAATTTTGACTTGCTGACAGGTTTTGCAAAATCGCCGGCAAACGCCTGAAATCCTAGACAAATCTGTGCGATTCACACAGTGTGAATTATCAAATATGCGATCCAAAAGAGTCACCGACGATTTGAGATCTGAGAGCTTTCTTATCATTTTCAAAAGGAAAGTATGCAGTAATATGTGTGTTTGCTAGTGTCCCTTCTAATAAAGAATAAGTTCTAAGAACGCTTGCTAACATTCCCATTGAGTTATGAAAATGATATTTCTGAATGTTCAAAACAAGTCATTTTTCAAATGTTTTAAAAAGGTGTTTTCTTGGTTAGGCGAACGTTCCATTTGCTCAATGTTCAAACATTAAGGGGATGTTCTCTGAACATTCTAAAATAATTTGTGACATTTAAAAAAATTTACGTCCAACTCAAATGTTTCAGAAATAAAACGTTCCATGAAAGATGTATAAATAAAGTTTTTGTGCTAATGTTTTGAGAACTTTGAAAGAGCGTTCTATCAAAGTTACTGGAAGAATGTTTGTTCATAACTTTGAGAGAACCTTGTCAGAAAGTTAGCTTGCTTCTATTACACGTGTTAGTATCGCACCAAACCCAAGTCTCTAGATGCAAGTCTATGATTTTGACTCGCCGACAGGTTTTGCAAAATCGCGTCAAACACCCAAAATCATAGGCAAATCGGTGCTCATTCACGCGAGGGACAAGCACACAGTGTGAATTATCAAAGACATGATCTGAGAGAATCGCCCATGAAATATTTGGCACACTCAATATCTGGACCTGTCGGTGGATTCAAAATCCTGCTGTGTGAAATGTGTTCGGACTGAAAATCACATCTGCGATGGCATACAGCCAATGAGAGAGCAAGATACAGGGCAGCAGGAGGATAAGGGAGAAGTTATAGACCAGAATATCAGTATTTTAATAGATATATTTACAATTTTATCAAACAGAAACAAAGCACAAACATTTGCTTGACCTCCAAATCTCTTTGAACACAATCTTTGCTCCCCGCATCTCCCCAACCATTTCCTCCTCCATAACCTTTTTTCTTTTTCTCCTTTTTGCTGAAAATCAGCACACAGACTATTTGGATCGCAAGCTTTCTGCAAGCTATATTTTTAATAACAATTCCAGTCTCGTGCGAGAACTCTGGTCTGACGCACACGTTATCTTGCATTATCTCGAGTTGTTTCCTTGTCACATCTCGCGTGTATTTGGTTGTGAAATATAGTTTGCGGACAGGACAGAGTTGTCGCAATTCTTCCTATAGTAACGCCATGCTATGTGAAACCCCCTGTCGCCGATCCATCATGCAGTGTGAACACAGCAATGACTGAATGCTACCACAGATAGTCATGCAGTGTGAAAAGAGCTTGTGATCCGACAAGTTTGGAAATTGTGCATTCTGAACTCGGCATAACATTCCCCATCAGGCTCACATCAGTAGAGCCGATCTGGAAAAAGCTCTAAACAGTCAGTGTTTATACTCAATTTATGGACGACTGAATCTGTTATCTAGGATAAGTAAAAAAATAACACAATACACCTTTAAGGCTTCTTAGGTTGTAAACATGGACCCAAGGGCCAGTCTGCTGTTAAACTATAGTTTATGTAAAGCATATGCTCAAATATAGTCTGAAGAGACACAATCTGTTCATCATATAAAGCCAGTGCCGCTACTACACAGCAAAGGCAGGCTATATATCCACACATCATTAGTGGTGAACACCTGATGATAACAAGCAGAATCACTGAAGGAAAGAGGAACACAAGAAGTACGACTGACTTCAGCCACAGCCTTAGATGAAATCAACTGAAGATAAAAGAAGACACACAATTTCTGAAGATCTCAGAGGAGGATTAAACAACTCCACAAACAGCATTATCAGCTTCACGCATTACTAACCAGACTGACTTTATTTCTGTCAGACATCTACAGAATCTCTTATTGACAGAGGTTTAGATACTGATGTTTTATTGAAAATGTTTCATTTAGTTGGCCTGGTGGCCACGAAGAGGCACTTTAATTTGAGTGCCATAAAGGAAAAAGATTCCTTATGGATGTCCTGCTATCGCCCCCCTGGCCGCTTTGGTGACACTGTCACTAAAGTCGTCGAGAGGTTCCAGGAGGCTAACAAGCAGGCGGTGGCGATCCAGAAGCTCCTCCTGCGTCGATCTCAGGTCCGGGCTCTTCCGCAGAAAGAAGGAGGCTCGGGGAGGCGCTTTCAACCAGACAGATCTGAGGACCGTCCTTATCGCCAAGAAGGCTATGGGAAGAAAGAAGTCCTGACGCTCAAAGCATCAGATCTCTGAGGGAAGTTCCCCCCGAAAGGAAATGGTTAACACCTCAGTATATGGTACCCATTTCTCTTTGGTGCCCTCAGGGGACCATTCTACCATTGCTTCAGGATGCAGCGGCCTCCAGCGAGCACTTATCTCAGTGTCTGCCCAGACACATAGCGGCAC
The DNA here is from genome assembly GCA_023566225.1 of Romanogobio albipinnatus. NCBI lineage: Eukaryota > Metazoa > Chordata > Actinopteri > Cypriniformes > Gobionidae > Romanogobio > Romanogobio albipinnatus. The sequence continues at coordinate 7,706,963 of CM042253.1, read as the reverse complement.
TGGGATGCTTGAACCTACTGCCAAATACACTATATTGCCAAAAGTATTGGGACACCCCTCCAAATCATTGAATTCAGGTGTTCCAAACACTTCTATAGCCAAAGATGTATAAAATCAAGCACTAGGCATGCAGACGCTTCTACAGACATTTGTGAAAGAATGGGTCGCTCTCAGGAGCTCAGTGAACTCAAGCGTGGTACCGTGATAGGTTGCCACCTGTGCAATAAGTCCATTCATGAAATTTCCTCACTACTAAATATTCCACGCTCAACTGTTAGTGGTATTATAACAAAGTGGAAGCAATTGGGAACAACAGCAACTCATCCAATAAAGTGGTAGGCCACGTAAAATCACAGAGTGGGGTCAGCATATGCTGAGGTGCACAGTACACAGAAGTTGCCAACTTTCTGCAGAGTCAATAGCTACAGACCTCCAAACTTCGTGTGGCCTTCAGATTAGCGATTAGAGAGCTTGGAATGGGTTTCCATGGCCGAGCAGCTGCATCCAAGCCTTACATCCAGCAATTGTTTTTTGCTCCTCACTCCACCTAAGACATAATAAAACTGCTCCCCACTGTCACCAGTCTAAATTTCCAACCCCTGGATTAAGACTAGGTAATTTAAAAAACTTCAAATTCTAAAGCTACTTACAGGCTTTCAGAGCGAATAGTGTTGTCTCCTTTGAATTATGACCTTGAGTTGGTAGAGTCCTGTGATTCCAGTCTTGGTTGGCTTAATAAACAAAAACAAAACAACAAAAACTATTCTATAAATATTGCAAGATGGTTTTTTCAAAATGGTCTAAAAAGTTGCAATATCACCAACTATCACTAACATGTTATTTGCTATTGTTATTAACTTGATATTTGCACTACTGGAAAAACTGCTTATTTATGCATCTTGCACTACCATACCTTAACTGGATTATGCTCATTTGCACTGCCGACTGTATTCACAGTACCAACTGTTTACATTTGCATTTTGCACCGTACTTCTAACTGTAATATGCAATCACTTCCACTGCACTTTACACTTTTTTTCGGATAGCTTCTGTCCATACTTCATTGCACTACCTTAATCCACTGCTATATTCCTCATCTTAGCCTAACATATTGTATACCTCTATCTGTAAAATTCTGTTTATAGTAATAGCCATCTGTATATTATATTATACTCATAGTACATATTCACCTGTAAATTCTGTTTATAGTAATAGCCATCTGTATATTTATCCATTGTACATATTCACCTGTAAATTCTGTTTATAGTAATAACCATCTCTCTCTCTCTCTCTCTCTCTCTCTCTCTCTCTCTCTCTCTCTCTCTCTCTCTCTCTCTCTCTCTCTCTCTCTCTCTCTCTCTCTCTCTCTCTCTCTCTCTCTCTCTCTCTCTCTCTCTCTCTCTCTCTCTCTGTGCGCATGTGCGGGCGTTTGTTGAGCTGAGTGAGTGAAGTGAGTGCGTGGTTTCATACTGTTTCTGTTTGAAAGTTTTTTGGAGTATATCTTTTCTAAGTTTGAGATTGTGTAAAATAGGGTAGGTAGAGTGTTTTTGGGTGAACGGAGAGCCGCTGTTATCCAGCGTTTGCTGGGTGGCAATGGCATCTTCAGAGCGCGTGGGTTTGGACCGGTTGTCGCGTAGACACGGTATCAAGCTCGCGCCTGTGTTTAATGTTTCGGTAGAACAATGTGCTTTGGCTGTAGGAGAAGTTGTCGGTTTTGACAGTATATTATCAGCGTCGCGAATGAACAGTGCTGTTGTTGTTTTTCTGGACACTATTGAAAAAGTAAACAGTGTTGTGCAGAATGGCGTTGTTATACAGGATACTTTCATTCCTGTAATGCCGCTGCTTCAACCTGCAAAAAAAGTTATTCTGTCCAACGTTCCCCCGTTCATTAAAGATGAACTCTTGATTGCAGAGCTTTCAAGGCATGGTAAAGTAGTGTCCCAAATGAAAAAGATCCCGCTTGGCTGTAAATCACCGTTACTAAAGCATGTCGTTTGTTTTAGACGTCAGGTTTATATGGTTTTGAAGAACGATGCAGAGGAATTGAGTGTGGTTTTCAAATTTCGAATTGATGGACATGATTATGTTGTTTTTGCCACCTCTGATATTTTGAAATGTTTTCGATGTGGAAAAGAGGGCCACGTTAGGAATACTTGTACTGCGAATGTTAATGATGAAGAAATGATGGATAATGAAAGGATGGATGATGGGAGTGCTGGAGCTGGGACTAGTGCTGCTTCTGGTAGGGAAGTTGAGCGTGTGGAGGATGGGAGAAGTGCTGAGAATGAGGAAACTTCGGTGATAGGTGCAAGAAATGTAGAAAATGAAACTGATGTGTCTCAGGAGGATGTATCTGCTGTAGCAGAAGCTATTGAGGCTGAAGACAGTTTGGATATGGTGAGGGAGGAAGCACTTTTTAAAACTCCCTCTATTAAAAGAAAAAGACCAAAGAAAAGCCCAAAGAGAATGGGCGCTGGTCAGGTGACAGTAGACTCAGAAAATAAAAATGATGACACTGAATGTAGCACACTTGAGGACTCTGATGGTGAGGCAACAGTTAGCATGAGTACACCAGAATGCCAAGGTGGTTACACTTTTGGAAAAATAAGATTATTCCTACAAAAAACGAAGAATATGAAAAATGTCCAGGTGGAGGAATATTTTCCTGACCGCAAAATGTTCATAGACTCTGTTGTAACAATGATGAGGGGTGATAGTGAGGATCATTTCACTTCTCAGGAAGTGTTCAGGTTGAAGAAATTTGTTTCTAAATTGAAACTGAAACAAAAAAATGAGGATGGTTTTGAAACTACATAAGATCTTTTGCTCGTTTAAGATAATGGTTGCCGCATATCTTTTTATATACATTCTAATGAGTGCGATAAGAATGGGCACTCTGAATCTGAATGGTGCAAGAGATATAAAGAAAAGGGCATTACTTTTTGAGTTAATTAGACAGAAAAGCTTGGATGTTATATTTGTTCAAGAAACTCACAGTGACAGTCTAAATGAAACTGATTGGAAAAAGGAGTGGGATGGGGAAGTTGTGCTTACTCATATGAGTTCAGTCAGAGGAGGGGTGGCTGTTCTTTTTGCAAAACAATTCTTGCCTGTTTCATATGAATTGAAGCAGGTAATACCAGGCAGACTAATGCTTTTAAAAGCAAAATTTGAAAGATTTAATTTTGTTTTTCTGAATATATATGCTCCAACGAATGGGGCTGAAAGAGTTCTTTTTTTTAACAGTGTTAATAGTATCTTGCAGAACTGTGATTGTGATGATTATTTGTTTTTTGGGGGAGATTTTAATTGTACGGAGAATTATGTATTGGATCGGAATCATGTAGAGCCACATGCTGCTTCAGCTCGTGTGATATGTGAGCTGGTTGAGACTCATGGTTTATGTGATATTTGGCGGGGTCTTAATAATGATGTCAGACAGTACACATGGGCACATGCAAGAGGAAGTCTTATATCCCTAGCCCGAATCGATAGATTTTATTGTTATAAGCACCACTTTAATATAATGAAAAAATGTGTAATTGCTCCAGTAGGTTTTTCGGATCATTGTTTAGTTACATGTCAAGTTTTTATAGCGAATATAAAGGCTAGAAGTGCCTATTGGCATTTCAACATATCTTTGTTAAATGATAAACATTTTAGGGATGTTTTTTGTTTTTTTTGGGATAATTTTAAAATAAGAAAACAGGAATTCGTAAATCTGCGGCAGTGGTGGGATGTTGGTAAGGTTAAAATAATGATGTTTTGTAAACAATACACTTTCAATGTTACCAGGGACATGACACGATCTATGAAAAAGTTAGAAAGTGAAATAGTTGAATTACAGGATTTGGCTGATGTTACCAAAGATCAGAGACATTTGGAGACTCTTAAATCCAAAAAATCTATTCTCATAGATCTATTAGGAATCAGGGCACAAGGAGCATTGGTTCGATCTCGGTTTTTAAATCTTTCACAAATGGATGCCCCATCTAAGTTCTTTTTCAGTCTTGACCGAAAGAATGGTCAGAGTCGTTGCATTCACTGCTTATACTCCGAAAATGGGCAGGAGCTAACAGAACCCTCTGAGATAAGAGGGAGAGCAGTACGGTTCTATGCTGGACTGTACAGCAGCGAATATGCTGAGAATGATGGTCTGTCTGCTCAATTCTGCGAAGGTCTACCCAGTGTTTCAGAGAGCTCAAAAGCGGATCTGAAGAGGCCGCTGAGTGAGCAGGAGCTGTTCATTGCTCTGAAAGAAATGGAGGGGGGCAAAGCCCCTGGCATGGATGGACTCCCTGTGGAGTTTTACAGGGAGTTCTGGCCGGTTATGGGTAATGACCTGTTGGGTGTTCTCAATGAGAGCCTAACTGAGGGGCTGTTGCCCTTAAGCTGCAGAAGAGCAGTGATTACCTTACTGCCAAAAAAAGGAAATCTACAAGAAATAAAGAACTGGAGACCAGTGAGCTTGCTATGCTCTGACCTGAAAATATTTTCAAAAACTTTGGCTAATAGGCTGAAAAAGGTGATGGGGGAAGTCATTCATGTGGATCAAACATATTGTGTTCCAGAAAGGTCTATTTTAGATAATGTTTGCCTTATACGGGATATTTTAAATGTTTGTAATCTTTCTAATACTGATTTGGGTCTTGTTGCTATTGATCAAGAGAAAGCATTTGACAGAGTCGAGCACAGATATCTCTGGAAAATTTTAGATGCTTTTGATTTTGGATTAGATTTTATTAAAATGATCAAAGTTATGTACCAGGACGTTGAAAGTGTTTTGAAAATCAATGGTGGTTTGAGTGCCCCTTTTAAGGTTTTTAGGGGTATTAGACAGGGTTGTGCACTATCGGGAATGTTATATTCTCTGGCTATTGAGCCTCTGTTGAATAAAGTGCGTTCAAACATTGAAGGTTTTTCTTTTGGCAATGTACACCATCAGGTCTCAGCATATGCTGATGATATTGTAATTATGGTTAAAGGACAGCGAGATATTAGCCAAATGGCGGCTATTTTAAAAGATTTTGGAACCATCTCAGCTGCGAAAGTTAATTGGGATAAGAGTGAGGCATTGGTTTTAGGAAAATGGGATCAGGGTCTCCCAATTTTACCTGATGAATTAACTTGGAAAAGGGGGGGTTTTAAGTATCTGGGAGTGTATCTTGGGGATACAGTTATGCAGCAAAGAAACTGGGATGGAATGGTTGAGCAAATGGTGGGTAGATTGGCTAAATGGAAGTGGATTCATTCACAACTATCCTTTAGGGGAAGAGTGTTGATAGTGAATAATTTGGTAGCCTCAACACTCTGGCATAAGTTGTTTTGTGTAGATCCCCCCATAGGGCTATTATCTCGGCTGCAAAGAATTTTTGTGGATTTTTTTTGGGATCGCTTGCACTGGATTCCACAAGGTGTATGTTTTTTATCTAAAGATGAAGGTGGACAAGGTTTGGTGCATCTACCAAGCAGAATGGCAGCATTTCGTTTACAATTCATCCAGAGATTTTTAACAGGACCTGATGACTTGGTGTGGAGGAATGTGACCAAGGTCATTTTACAAAGAGTGGAGGGACTTGGACTTGATGTAGGGCTCTTCTTTGTGGATTACAGGAAGCTGCACCTGAATGGCATATCTCCTTTTTACTGTGGACTTTTTAAAGCATGGGGACTCTTTACTTTTGAAAAAAAGGACAGTTTGGAATCGCTTTTTTGGCTTTTGGAGGAGCCTCTTGTCAAGGGGGCTCGTCTGGACTTGGCGGATGAAGTGCCGGGTCTCACTCAGACATTGTGTGCCTCTGGAACTGTGAAGCTGAGGCAAATTGTCAGGGTAGCTGGCCCTGACTTAAGTGGCATTACAGCAGTAGCCCTTTTGCTGGGGTACAGGTCGGTTCGCCAGGCAGGAAAAGTAGTAGAGATGTGGAAGAAGAGGCTTACAGATGGGGAAATCGCACTGCTTTTTGACTGTGATGGAGGCTTTGAGGTTCCTGCTACAAAATATCTTGTTCCAAACATCAGGATTACTCCAGACTTGAAGGGCATGTCAGGTCCATTGTTGGACCTTCACGAGTTACAAGATTTGGATTTGGGTAAAGTGAAGGGGAAGGTTTTATATCAATGTTGTGTTAAAGTTTTTAATAGAGTTGTTTTAAATGGGAGAGTTGATACAGTCTGGAAGGAAAAATTGGGGATGGGTGAAAAAGCAAAACCATTTTGGAGAGTGTTTTATAAACCACCATTGATTAAGAAATCTGGAGATTTACAATGGCGAATCTTACACGGTGCTGTGGCAGTTAATGCTTTTATTTCTGTTATTAATCCAAGTGTCAGTGATCAGTGTGTGTTTTGTGGTTTAAGGGAAACAGTTTTTCATTGTTTTTTAGAATGCGAAAGACTGAAATCAATTTTTGATGTATTGAGTCAAGTGTTTTTAAAATTTGAAGAAAAATTCACACATGATGCTTTTATTTTTGGGGCAGGGTATAGCCAAAAGCAAAGAATAAAATGGCAGCTGATCAACTTTGTGGTTGGTCAAGCAAAACTTGCAATTTATGTGAGCAGGAAAAATAGAATAGAAAACAGGCCTGGTCAAGACATTATGTATCTTTTTAAAGCTTATGTGAAGTCTAGAATTGCTGTTGATTTTAAGTATTATAATTTAATGAATGATATGACATCTTTTGAAATGCAGTGGTGCTATAAGAATATTTTCTGTGCTGTCATGGAGGGGGATTTATCTTTTTCTTTATTCTTGCATTGAGGTGTATAGTTTAAGATTCAATGTTAATGAATTTGTATAATTGATTGTGTGGAATAAAGTTTTTTTTTAAAAATCAAAATCTCTCTCTCTCTCTCTCTCTCTCTCTCTCTCTCTCTCTCTATTATATATATATATATATATATATATATATATATATATATATATATATATATATATATATATATATATATATATATATATATATATTCAGTACATATCCATGTCCTGCACTTATTCATCCATTGTATATCATGCACTTATGCAACCGTTGTATATCCTGCACTTGCTGCTATTGCACTTCTGGTTAGACCTAAACTGCATTTCGTTGCCTTGTACCTGTACTTGTGTAATGACAATAAAGTTGAATCTAATCTAATCTAATCTAATCTAACAATAATGAAAATCTGCCAATTAATTGGCATGATTCTTTATGACTTTCAGACAATCGTCACACCAGAGGATGTTAGTGTCAGCTACTAACGCAATGTCTCGTTCACTACTCAGGAAACAAGGTTACATATCCAAGATTCCAATCCTAATGTAATATGTATGAAATTGTATCATAACTTTTTGTTTTCTTACCAGAACAACCAGACAGCATCTCTCCCTCTCACTTTCGTGTGTTGACTTCTCTTTATATTAAAACATTTTAGGGAAACTTCATAGGTTTTTCCAGTGCAAAAATGTCCTCTGTCATTGTAGACACCTTAAAATAACACAGAAAAATTTTGAAAAATCACTGTAAACCTGAAAATATGCCACCTTACTATAATGCACTATTGTAGTCAGTAGTAGCTCAAGAGTTAATGTAGTACTACTCATTGGTCCTGCATATTATTCTAAAGTGTGAAGCAATTGCACCCACCTTTAATTGTTCTTCCTCACCACAAGGAGGTGAACTTCTTGCCAAACCCAGAGATGGCTGTGCCAGACACAGAAAGTAAAATTGAAAATGAAAATAAAAGGAGAAAAACAATAGATTAATATTGGTTATAAAAAGTATTGTACAAATAATGAAATATTTTTTTGCAAATGAAAAATAATTCTGAAAAAAACATTGATTAATAAGACTCTTTGACTGAACCATGTTTTACTTAAACTAGGCCTAAAAATAGTCATTCCATCTTGAAAACTCTGCTCACCTTCTCCTAATTTGCCAGCTTGCTCTGCAGCTCCTCCAGGCAAAATTTTAGACAGCATGCCTTCTCCATCCACACCCATCTGACCTGCGGCTGCACTGCCAATTCCTCCAGGCCTTGTGGGAGCCTTGGAGCCTAGAGAATTATGGGAACATTGTTAACAGACAAATATATCCCCCACTTCATTTAGGCATGGATATGGGTGAAAATCTAGGTGGTAATCCAAGATAATGTAATGATCAGACAGTGACCACTCATTAATCCTCAAAACACAGTAGCTGTCTTGCCGATATTTACAGATTAAAAGTATACACTCATTCTTCGCTAATTTATTTGCTGTAACATTTGTTTTTCCACACAAATGCCGATAGTATATCAGTGGCATAGGCACAATCTTATTTTTGGCAAGGCTTGCATGTAAGAAATTCTGCTGCTTCATGAATATACATACATAAATCCTGTATCAGATCTAGACAGGTGGAGCTGGGGAGGTGGAGGGTCGCATCCACGAGCTGCATCAAGAATTACTGACTGTTTGAGAATGTTTGAGAAACTATTGCGGTCTACAGACCTGTGTGCGCCCCAGAGCGCTGTTTATTTTTCCGAGTTCTGAGTTTAATAAAAGCACGTGTCCCAGTCACGCCGACCCCTGTCTTCTTCCTTCCTACCTCATCGAACCTTCATCACAGATATGATTAATGATTTATAGTAAATTATGCGATTGCATATAAAGGACAGATCAGCCTGTGACATCTAGAGTTTCTGAAATGAATTAGATATTTACATAATTGTTACTTATAGGTATTTTTGTATATCCCTGGTATTTAGTGGCAGCACAGTTAACACCCTTTCACCAGGAGTTTGATTGACAGGCAATCTGATCAATCATAATGCACAATCTGCCATTTTGTTCGACAAAGCAACATTCCTTCTGATGTTCATTAATTTTTATCTGATGCTATTAATCAACTAGAAGGAAGAGATGATCGGTTCATGAGCAGCTTTACCTGAGGCGCTACAGCCGTCTGTCACCACACATTAAAGAGCCACAAAACAGTATTTGTTGATTACATTTCTTTAAAAAAAAAAAAAATTGGAAAGGTAAAACTTTTGTTTAATTTCAAAAGTAACCTGCTCTGTCCTGTCTGTCAGCATGTTGTATTTTTCACTGCGTGAGAACATGATGTGTCATGTGCCATGGCTTGTTGGATGTAGCAACAGTAACTAAAGGGGTGGGTCTTTGCGAATGGTCAGTTACCACACAATAAATCCATGCTAAATAAATAACAGTACAATTCAACCGTGGCATGCATATGTCATTTGTTAGACCCCACGAGCAAAGAAATGCTGTCCTTTGATTTTTTTTGTGAATCTAGGCCATGTTGTAGTATTTGAGCATACTTACCTATGCCGGTAAGTGGAGGTTGAGCTATTTTGGCAGGCTGGCCAGGGACTGCTTTAGCTCCAATAGCAGTGGCAGGGGTCGGCTCTGGTTTCGTCTATTGGAGACAAGAGACACATGTTCATAAAAATATACCAATTCATATTTTAATACTGTTACTTATATGTTAAGTTAAAGTTTAACAAAAGCAATATTATGATTTACAATAATTTTAAACTTTTAAAAGTACTGTTTAAAAGAAAACTATAACTCACTCTTTCAATCTATAACTTAAGCAGGCACTAAAGAAAGGGGAGTTTTGTAACAGAACAGAGTATAGAACAGAGATGGTGAATACAGGAAATTTGTTAGGCATACATTTGAACATATAGACAAAAGATTATGTAACTATGCATATGTAACTAGTAGAATTGCATTAGAAGAAAAAGTAGGTCTGCACTTCCTTGGAAAAAAATGCAAGGCAGCAACAGAATAGAGTTAAAATTTCAGGTAAGCCTTTCAGGCCTTGGCTTAGTTTTGCATAAATGAAATGCAGCCTCATAGCCACTTTGCCGTTGTTTTGCACAAGCATGTGTCTTGTTTTTAGTTGGCTGCACACAAGCATTGACACATAATGCAGTATTCTTCACCTAAGATTTAAAAAAGCTATATTTCTTAAGTGAAATTACCATGGATAAACAGACAGGATAGGATTCTAAGTTAGGATGTTTCTGTAATACAGGATCAGAAGAACAAATCCTATGCAAAATATTTGAGTGCGATCAATACAGTGCTGCCTTGCAAGACCTGTAATAAACCAGGCACAGGTAAAACAGATAAAAGGAATAAGGTTCATCTCATATGACCACAGTGATCTGAGTTTAACTTCTGATGGCTTTACACGGGCTCTGAAATGAATAGTTCCCCCCAAAACTAAAATTTGCTGTTAATTCATTTTCTTTCTTTAGTAGACTACTAAAGATGAACCAGTTGTCCTTGGTGATTTATAAACTGCAAGTCAACGTGTGCCATTCGTTTAAGAGAAAAAAGCAGATACAGGCAACTCAAACTAAATGCATGTGGCTCCTTATGATATGTTGAGGTCTTGTGAAGCAAAACGATCTGTAAAAAAAACCTGAACATTATTTGCAACATTATTACCGGTAATCCATAGCCTCATGCAAACAGCCCTGTGCGTAATCATAAGAGTCCCGAGCTCAAGCTTTCTTTCACATGATGTATGCACGACAGAAAAATGACATTTCAATGCTCCACTCATGACAACAGAGGCTCTCTAGCTCTGCTGTCATGGCATGGTACTGAGAACATGAGCACCACCACATCTCAAGAGCTCTCTGTCTCCCCAAGGCTTGTGGTTAAGGCGCTGCTACTGCTTCCTCCAGCTCTCTCAGTTTTTGATTGGTGTATTTGGGTTTAAACAAGTAGAGCTGTGCAAACAAGTAGAGCTTGTTTTACATAAGAATCATCAGCCACTGTTTTTTCCAGGTTCTTTTAAACTGCTTTACTTGCTGATGTTAAACTGTTGGTGAAGGTGTTTGGTCTGCACGCGTATTGTAAACAACAATGCCGTCATTTCATGCGTGATTTTGCCTCTGTGCATACGTCAGAGTTAGAGAGCCTCTGTTGGCATGAGTGGAGCATTGCAACGTTATTGTGCATACATCATGCGAAATAAATCTTGAGGTTATGGATTACAGGTAATAATGTTGGAAATAATGTTCATTTTGTTGCACAGACTGATTATTTTTCTTCGTAAGAACATATATAGATCATTCATAAGAATATCATCAGGAGCCACAGGGATTCATTTTGTGTTGCCTGTATCAGCTTTTTTGACTCTCAAAGTGAAGGCACCCATTGACTTGCATTTATGAATCACCAAAGACTGGGATTAGCAAAAAATTTAGCTAAAAGCTGAACAAAGAAAGTCACCTACTTCTTGGATGGCCTGACGGTGAGTAAATTAACTATTCCTTTAATGAACTCTGAAAAGCATGTAGCTTACTAATATTAATCGGACTACGAACAGACTTAAGAAAAATATTTTACAGCGGGCATTCATAAATCTCATCTATAATGTTCATTAAGACATTATGAACATAAATATTATGAACATCACAGGAACATGCTTAATAGGTGACTCCAATTTTAAGAAAGGCTATTTAAGATCTGGCTGTTTAATGAAATTACTTTATGTCTCAAAATATTTACTTACTGCAGCTGGGGAGATCTGTGCTACTGAGGTGGGTTGTCGAGCCATTGGACCAGTCTGGCCAGGTTTAGCTTGCAGTTGCTGGGCTTGTACTAACTGTGGTTGCGCTGTGCCTGTGGCAGATATCTGTGACCCTGACCTGGCAGCTGCTGTCTGTGCCTGCTGTTGAAGCTGTGCTCGCTGGCCTTGCTGCCCATCAACAGGTGGCTGGGAGACAGCTTGCCTGCTTGAACTTGAAGGTCCACTTTGTCCCTTCTGTCCAGGCCCAAGAGGTCCTTGCTGCCTGGATGACGAGGGGTGGTCCTGTTGCTTCCTGCTGGAGGACCCTTGATGTTGGGAGGACTGTTTTCCAGAGCGGGAGCTATGTTGGTGGCCTGAGGTGTCACGGGAATAATCTGAGGAGTGGTAGCCCTGAGAACGTGAGTCTCCCCTCCTCCCTGAAGATGACAAGGAGCGGGAATCATGCCGCATGGATGGATCCTTTGAGGAACGTGACGATCGAGAGGAACGAGGCTCATCTGAGTGGCGTGAGGAGTGCCTACCAGTACTTCCACTGCTGTGATGGCGGTGCTCTCTAGAGGAAGTCTGGCGGGTTTGACCATAATCATCTTGTGGCCAAAGATCTTCTGGTGGCTCATCATAATCATGGTATGTGTGCTTGACATGGCCTCGCCTCCCAGAATGACCACTGCTGCCATAGTGACGGGAACCACGAACATCGCGGGGCTTCTCAAACCAGTCTGTCTCCTCTTGACCGAGATGGTATGCTTTGGAAACCAAAAGCAGATCACAATCAATCTCGATGTCTGATGGCGAAAGAGGATTGCACACTTGTAAGACCATGCAAAAGAAAAAGAAGAACAAAAATAGCCAAGCTTAAATAAAATGCATGCAATGTATTTAAACTCAACATACAACATATAAAGCCATTTTTTTCATTAATAGGTTTGGAAGTCAAAACCATTCAATATCACACACAAATGAAACACCTTGGAAAAGAACAAGAGTGGGCAAAAATAAAGAGACCACACAACAACCCATGCAGTTTTTGGAACTGAGCACAACATTGAGAGTCAGTTTTATTGAAAGCTGCATGTTGCCTGGAGACAAAACAAGGGCATGCACTTGATTTTCACTTCTTTACTTCAGCTATTCACTCTCTTTCTCTGGGTGGGTGGGGGATGTTTAAAGTGGGCAGTAACGCTGGCATTCAGCTCCCAATTACCTTCGCTGTCAGAAACAGCACAATGCATATCGTCAATTATATACATATCATCTGGTTTGTAGACATGGGTCCGGGGCAGGTCTCGAATATGGTCCTGCACATCAGGTAGAGAGTGACTTGAACCATATGAATTTGATGGATAGCTGAAAGCCCTCCCAACACCCATGAGCTTTGTCATGAGATGGGAGCTCTCCTTTTCTGAATACTGAGAATGCAAAGCGGGGTGCACACTGTGGCCATAGTTGCTGTGGTATGACCGGTCTACACGGTCCCGTTCATATGACCTGCTTCTGTAGCCCCTCTCACAGGGAGAGATTTTGTCCATGCCATAGCCAGTTGAACGGGACCTGCCATAGCCATAGAGACGTTCATCATTATAGTTGCCCCGTTGTGGACTGTAAGTGTTCCGTAGCCCATAGATGCCATCCTGAAGTTTATGGTAATGGGAACCTGAGCCATAACCACTGGTTGCAGAGGTGCTCATGGTGTAAGAGGTCAGATCTGCCTCCCCATCATGAGCTTCCTCAATTGGGGAAAACTTGGATATCTTCTGCTCAATGCCTTGTTTACGATGTTTGCTCCTCTTGGAGGACATGACGGCTGAAGGGCACAGGTTCTTTGAGGAGTGCCTTTGGGCTGCCCATGTAGGTGTCGAGTGACTGCAGTCATCATAGTAATATGATGATCCCCCACCCATGCTACTGCTTCCCACTACCCGGCCATGCGTATTTGCCCCTTGTGCTTGGTAGCTGCAGGTGCTCTTACCCCTGCCATGATGCTGGTCGTACAGATCTGCATCACGTTCATCCTCTGGTCTGCCAAAAGAGCTCCCCCCTCGAGTGTGAAGTCCGTCACTCCCATATCGTCCATGACCCTCATTGCGATGTGACTCTGAACTAGAGCCCATGCCTTCTTTGGTGAGTTCACATATGTCATCGATCATGACATAGTTCCTTGGGACATTCTGATCTAGGTTGGAGGATCCATATAGGCTATCACTGGTGTACATAGAGGGGCTTTCCATTGAATGTATATGGTCAGATAGTGTTGTCTGGCCATATGTATTGGTAGGAATGGTATTATATTGCCCATAGGAACTGGCCGTGGTTACTGTATATCCATAAGTATTTGCAATAGTTGTTGTGTATGGCCCATAACTACTGGATGAGATTGTTGTGTATGGCCCATAACCAGAGGCAGCGGAGGTTGTTAAAGACCCACCATATGTATTTGAAACAGAAGAGGAGTAGGGACCATAAGTGCTTGCCATGCTTGTGCTGTATTGGCCATAAGATGAACCCAAACCAGACTGGCTGTAACTGATTTCTTGGGCAGTGGTTGATACTACAACTGTAGGATTACTTATAACCTCATAATTAGTGGGCATCTTGTGTTCAAGGTCAGCAAGTGATGTCTGTCGTGGCTTTTGGTGAAAAGGGAGAGTGTCTGTCTGTGGTTGATAATTGCTTGCTTGACTGACCGGATAGGGGGGTGCCTGGCTTGGGTATGGTGTACTGTGGGTTGGATAAGGGACTGGACCAGTAGGTGGTAGGTTAGGCTGAAACCCTGGTTGACTTGGCTGGGCTGGAGTTGGCATTGAAGTGTCTGTTGGATATGGAGGCTGGCTCTGTGGGAAGACTTGGGAAGGAAATGTCCCTTGGACCTGATAAGATAGGGTTGGATAAGTCTGCAAGGGGGTGGGTTGGGGGAGAGCTTGAGCTTGGGTGACTGACGGATAGGGAGGTTGGTTGAAACCTGTGCTCTGTGGGGTAGGTGCCGGTGGGAGACTTTGGGAGTACTGGTACGACATGAAAGATGATGTGGGGGGAAACTGGGCTGCAGTGTTCAGCTCACAAGTAAACTGGCTGAGTGGTGCCGTGCTAGGTCTGGTCAGTAGCCCATTGCTCTCAAAGGATGAGGCTGCAGCAGTCAGGCGAAGATTGTTGAGTTCAGAGTCTGACATATAGTCTCGTGAATCACCCATGCAGCGCAGGTATGTTAGCTCCCTCCTGTCTCTATCCTTCGCCAAAGTTTCTTTTCTCTGTGTGATGCCCAACTCCAGGTATCTAAGTTTGGCGTCAATTTCCTTTTCCTCCTCCTCCAACTCAGCCTGCTGTTTACGTAGCTTTGTAGATTCCTGTTCAACAGCCTTCAGCTCATGGGTCAAGTCCTTAAGTAGACTGGCCTTTGCAGCTAAACGAGAACTCCCTTTCAGAGATGGCAGAGAGGGCATAAGTATGTGGGATAGGTTAGGGGTGACCATAGGCAGTTGTGTCTCGTCTGGTGGAGGGCTTGGCAAGGTCCTCTTCACCTTCCTTAGGAGGGAGCTCTGCTGCAGGGCTGCCAGCTGTAGAGACACAGGGCCCAGGAGGAGTGAAAGAGCCAGGACCATGAAATACAGAGGACAACACAATGTTATATATTAGAGTACTACACATAATGACTAGCTTAGCTCTAACTACTGGTTTAATGTGATATAAAACTGTAAAGGTGATGATACGCGGGGCAACTCTTTGAGCAATGTTGCCGTCAACGGGCAACCAGGTGAGACACAGGGGCCTACGACCAGATATAAATTTGTTGTCATTCTCAATGGGAAAGTGCCCAAGCAACATCACTCGGCAACAATAGCGGGCAACATTGATCAAAAAAATTGTCCTGTGTATCATCACCTTAAGAATACACATTCCTGCCCATTTTTATAAAGATATACAGTAAGGTAATACATGGTTTTATTTCTGCTGTAAAAATTAGTTTCTCTTAAAAAAGAGAAAGTCTGTGGCACAAACAGGCAAAAAGGTCCCAGAAACTGATTGAAAGGTTATTTACTCCATTCAAGAAGGCAAAAAAGTGCATGTGAAAACATATTTTAAATGTACTTTCTCAAAACTGCATATACTCTACTGTTAGCGGAAAACTAAACACAACACCATAACAAACAACAACAAACTACATTGAAACAATATTACACCAGCAAAAAAATAAATAAATAAATCCAAGGGATATATAAACAGCCATTTTTTAGCATCTCAGGCTTGTAGACAGAGACA
Source organism: Romanogobio albipinnatus (assembly GCA_023566225.1). Lineage (NCBI taxonomy): Eukaryota > Metazoa > Chordata > Actinopteri > Cypriniformes > Gobionidae > Romanogobio > Romanogobio albipinnatus. Next base: position 7,691,172 of record CM042253.1, on the reverse strand, counting down.
TAATAATTAATATCACACTACAACCTCACTTCAATAATTACATTTTCTGTATATATATAATGTATAAACAGCAGCTCATATTGTCCTTCATACAAAGTGCAAGTTTACAATCAAAGAGATAATAAATGACACATACCTGACTCTGAAGGGCTTGCTGTTGATAAAGTGAAATCCTAGCCTTGGTATTTTCATCTGTAGTGGGACTGAGAGGCTTAGGGTCTGACAAAGATCTCTGAATATTCTTCATTGGGCGGGGAAGGGCCTGGTGTCTCTGTGATGGCTCAGCAATACAGGATTTCTGCTGCGGGGTGACATGTGCTTTATTCAGCCTCTCATTAGAAGAGAATGATGTTTCTATGATGCGTTGTGGAGAAGAAAGAGGAGAAACAGGGGAATACAGCACCTGTGGAGATTTAGGTTGTTGCCGGATCAAGCTGGACAGAGACTCATTGTGCAGGTGATGCTGCTGGTAACCAAACTCCAAAGGATCAGGCCTCCGCCTCCCAAACTTCAGAGCACTCTGTTGACCTGGGGAGAGTGGATCAGCTGAACCAACCAACTGGATACTGGTGGGGCTGACAGTGGTAGCAATGCTTATCTGTGGAATAACTATGCTTTGAGACTGAGTCTCAGGGTCAGTTTGGCAAGCTAAGCTTTGACCCTTCTGTGTCCTCTCAGGACCAGAAATATAGTGGACAATTTCAACCTTGTTGGGGTCTGGGATGGTGACATGTATGCTCGGGGATACTCTAACCAGCTGCTCGGTTTCTGTTTGGCAAGAACAGTCTCGAATGGTCTGGATGGCAATGCTGGAGGATGTTGTCTTAGCACTTGAAGTGGTAAATGGAGTTGCTTCGGATTTGTGGTCTACACCAGATTCAGCAGAATGTCTTGAGTAACGGGAACGTCTTCGTCTAACTGGCTGTTCCCACTCTGCCTTGTCTTCGTCATCATCTGTCTGAACACTGGAGTCCACACTGCGCCTAGTCCGTCGTCTTCTTGATACCAGATATCTCTCCTCTCCATCTTCATCATCTGTTTGCACACTGCAGTCTACTCGCCTTTGGGGGAACATTGTCAGTTCTCCCTCATTTCCATCTTGCAGTCGAGGCATAGATCTTTGTTTACGCATGGACCAGATTTCTGGCTGATCTTCACTATTTCTCAAGCATATCTCTGATGTAGAATTTGGTAGTGATCTTAAGAAAACCTGAACATCATTATACAACATATCTGAGGGCATTTCCTGTTGCTGAACCATTCTGCCAGCATGATCACTGATTATTTGAGTATTTGAACTGGCTGCAGCAACAGCTGTTGCAGTCTTTTGTCTCTTTTGTTCCTCAAGCTGCTGCTGTAACTGTTGTTGCAAAGATTGTATCTGGTCAAGCTGCTGTTTTTGTTGAGCTAGTTGCTCTCTCTGCAGGACCAACTGGCTTTCTCTCTCAGTTTGCTGCTGCTGCAAAACTTGTTGCTTTATAGTCTGCAATTCTTGAATCTCTCGCTGTACTAGCATCTGCTCTTTTTCTCTATGTCTCTGCAACTCTGTACGCTCCCGCTCAAGCTCTTCCTGAAGCCTTAGCTGTCGCAATTTTTCCAATTCCACTCTCTCTCTCTCAATTTGCAAAAGTTGTTCCTGCTGTTGATGTAGTCTTTCCTCTGTTTCTTTTTCTTGAGTTTGAGCAACATTTCTAATAGCAGTAGATCTACCTCCTTGAGATGATGGGGATGGCTGTGCTTTGGGAGCAATAGGATGACCCTGCACTGGAGGATAGGGTTGAGGAGATTGTTTAGATTGTGGTAGTTGGTGTTGCATAAGAGGCGGCTGGGCAGTGGCCATGTTCTGAAGGTGGGGCTGAGATAGATTAATTGGTTGCAACTGGATCTCAGTTTGGCTCATTGCCACAGCCACTGGTGTTGAAATAGGTGCTGATGTGATAGAACCAGCAGGTACAGAAGAGAACTGAATTGGTTGTGTAACAGTTCCAGCTACTGTTAAGCTTACTGGAGAATTGCCAAGGTACAGTGGAGTATCTTGGATTGTTGTGATAGCTGGAGACTCAGGTACTTTTGTAGATGTTGTAACAGGGAGTGGATTAGGTGTAGGATATTGTAAATGTGCCTGCCCAGTTCTTGGAGCTAGTGGCAATCTAGTTAGGCTTGCCAGAGGTACTGGTGTCATATTTGGTGAAGGATAAGGTCTATAAACCCCTCTTAATAACGGATGTAGCACAGAAGCTGGCTGGGTTGTAATTGGAACTGTGGATGCAATTGGTGTATTTATAGTTGAATAGATCATGCCATCAGATGATCTAATAGCTGATGGATACATAGCTCGAAGACTGGCTTGTCTTGCATTTATGAGATCAGTTAGAGCTTGACTATGGGAAAGAGGCTTTCCATCTGGGGTGTACTTGAAACCAAATCTGGGACTTTGTTGCAGATTAATTCGACTAGGTGGACCACTGCTTCTTTCGGTGCCCAACTGGAATATGTCAGGGTTACTACTATATCTATCTATGGAGTTAAGAGCTGCACACATGCGACTTATCTCCCTGGCAGTTGTGGCACTGTACTGGGCAAGATTAGACTCTGCAAAATCACCTGAGAAATATCCATAATCTGAGCTGATATTGGTCAGGGAGCTGTACCTTCTTATTGGTAGATCTGCAACATCACCCTGACGAAGATCTGTGTAGGAGCCATATTGAAGTCCCATTCCAAGGTACCCTCCATCATAGCCATCCTTTACTGTGTCTGTGAATAATTCTCCAGAGGAATGAAAATGGGGATCAAGATTTGCTGAATATGACGACAACCCTGCCTCTGCAAGGTTAGTTTCAGACATTGATGGTTGAAGACGTCCAGGGAGGGGCAGCGTGTATGATTTAATTGCATAATCTTGGTATGTCTGTCCATCTTGCCGTAAATCATGTTGTTGATAAAGCTGTGGTAATGTGGAAGGTGCTCTTGATGATAGCTTAGAAGTCTCATCTGTGACTGGTTTCTGGGAGAATGGACCACCCACACAGCTGCCACCAAAGGGCAGGTTATAAACCATGTCACAGCACGTCACTTGATTTTCAGATTTTATTTGCCCAGTTAAATTCATTGCATCCTGGCCTTCCTCTGATTTGATGAGTTGTGTGATAGTAGCTCCTGCTCCTTGTGCAGTGCCATCTATCTGGACCATCATCACATGAGGCTTTACGTTTGTCAGATTCATTATTCCTGTCTCTGCTTGCTTTCCCCTTAAATCAAGGGAACCTCCAGCACTATAAACCTCAGATGTCATAGCCGGTGAGATGACATTAACCTCTGTGGCAGTACTTGTCTGAGTGACAAGCACATCCTTTTTTATTAGAGGTAGTTGGCTAGATAAGTTCAATTTAGCAAAAGAGGCAGCTTGTTGTTGTTGAAGCTGATGATGTTGCTGAAGCTGCTGCTCAAGAAGTTGTTGTTGCTGTTGAAGCTTCTGCTGCTGTTTAAGTAACTGTTCTTGCTGTATACTCAGGTCTTCCAGCTTTGCATCAATCTTTGGTATAGATGGATCAATTGGTGGTGGCTTGTTTGGTGCCAGGCAAACAACTGTTCCCATATCTTTGCCCAAATCAACTCTGCTTTCAAGAGGATCACAATACAGCACAGGGTGCTTAGGCTGGGACATGAACATAGATGCAGCTACAGTAACACTGATAGTTGTAGCTGTTGGAGTCACAACATGCATCTGCTCCTGTGTATTCAGGTTCATTATTAAGGGCTGAATAGTTGTGGATTGACGAATGGGGCTTCCTTCAACAGACCCAGAATATTTTCGAGAATCTGTGGCTAAGGAAGTCAAATCCATTCCTTGGTCAGTCATGATAATTGGTGTTGGCTTTATGCCAGTTCGTAGATCTACTACACTTCCACTCTGAAACTTTTGTCCTTGCTCAATTCTTGAAGTACCAGGAACTGTGGAAATGCGACAAAGGGAAATGTTTTCCATTGACATTGATCCACGTGTGTACATGCTAGCAGTGGTGACCATGCTTGTTCCAACACTAACGGCTCTATAGTTCTTGTAGAATCCATGCCGTTGTGATAGTTGATGTGGTGGAGTATCAGGAGGGCTGACTGGAGGTGAGTAGGCATCAAATGTTGATTGGCGACTAAACCTTGTCGGTGAAGACAAAGGAGATGTAGCTGTGTTAACTGTGACTGGCTTTGGTGGGCTAGTGGGCTCAAGCTCTTCTGTTCTAACCATAAAATGGGTATCTTGAGAGGACTGCTGTCTAAAAAGGCTTGGTTGAACAACCCCATGTGAAGTCTGAGTGCCATGTGTCATAACTGGAGAGGTGTGAGAAGCATTCCCAGATGAAGCTAATATTGAAGGGATAACTGTCTGAGTTGAAAGTTCAGCTGTTCTCCTAGCAAGAGATCGTGTTGGACTATGAAGAGGAGATGAAGTTGGAGAAGCAGGTGGACTCCTTTCATGGTAAGTATAACACCTAATTGATCTCGGGCCAGATTCACTTATAGCTTCTGAGGATGTTGAATTATCCCTCATTTGGACTCCTTTGCTGATTGCCATTTTCCTTGCAGAACTTTCTCTTTGGTTGCAAGCCTGAGTGATTGCAGCTATTTTGTGAGACACATTTGAAACACTAGCAGTGGTTGTGGTGGTCTGCCGACCATATAAATTGGGTTGTGTTGTGGACACCGTTTGACTGGCACTAGTTTGAGAGACAGTGACAGCATCCCTGGCATACACTCCATAAGCAGCAATAGTTGTGGCAGCAACTGCTGGTGTAATACCATTTTTACCTGTTTGATTTCTAAGTCTTTCTTTTGGCCCATCTTTTGAGAAATGCTGAGTTACTTTAACATCAGGTATCCGCCCTCCTGTCCCAGCTTCAGAAAATGATATTGGTGCTGAGATCTGGGTAGGGCTTGTGCCAGGAGTCAGTAAAGCATTGCTTTGTTCCAGCAACTTAGCAAAGGCTGAGCTTGTATCTAGTAACTGCTTTTCTGAGTAGGATACATCCATCTCCACTTGGTCATCAAGCTGCTTTGAAATGTTTTGTGAGGTTTGGCGGATCTCTTCATAGATATCAACTGTCTCCTCATTATCATAGTGAATATTCTCTTGATCAGTATAGTCATATTCATCCTCAATATCTTGTCGGTTTCTAATGTCTGACTCTTGATAGGTGTTTGTGCTGTACTGTTGTGAAGATTGCAGCGGTGTCTGCTGCTTTTGTTGTTTCTGCAACATCTCTGCTTTCCTCATCATTTCTTCATATACTTCTTCTGCACTTTTTAATTTCTTGCCACTCGAGGAAGTAGTTGTAGCAGCTGTAGATGATGTAGTTTGTGTTTTTTCAGTAGGAGAATAAAGTGACATGAAGGTTGGTAGGTTGTACTCACTACCAGATTTGTACAGCTTTGATGACATTTCATAGCCCTCGCCATCTGAGTCAGCTGAAGGAGAGTATTCTGAGCAGGAGGACCGGTGGAGTTCCTCCATCTCGGCTGCCTGTCTTAGCTCCTCTGTTGGAGAAGCATCCTCAATGGGGGATAGATTGCTTGGGGGAGTCTTGGATCGTTCTCTGCGTCTTTGCGCCCTTAGCTCTTCTTTGTCACGTTTTGTTTTCCGGACAGTGCTTCGTATTCTCTGTTGCTCCACTTCTCTCATCTTTTCCTGCTCCCTTAGGAGTTCTTCTTCTTCCCTCAATTCGTCTTCTTCTGAAGAATCCTCAATGGTGGGTAGGAGAGGGCCGTGGGAGCGATGCCTGGCCTTCCTCTGCTGCTTCGCCTCCTCCAGACGCTGTCTGCGACTAGGACTACTGTCACTGTCATCTTCCATAGAGGATATGGAAGTAGGGGATATCCCCGAGGTGTAGCTAGAGGTGGTTGGTGGGAGGGTGGAGGAATATTCCCCTCTTGACCTTTCTTCTGGAGAACCAGTGAGGCTTTCCATCTCCAGCTCAGGCTCTCTGTCAAGACTCAGGTCATTGTCATTGTTTAATTCCATGTCTCGACTATAACTGCTGGTGTTGTTCAATTCTATGGTCTTGAATCTGCGTAACCCTCCTTGTGAGGCCATGAGGTCCTCTTCAGCTGATCCTTTGTAAACATCACTCGCTGTTTTACTTTCTTCCTCAAAGCTACTAGAGTGATAAGTGAGACGGCGCTTTTCTTTTCCTGAGTCACTGATGTGCTTTTGTGCCTTTTTTAGCTTTTTATAGCCATAGCCTTCATCCTCATCATCATCCTCTTCTTCCATTTCCTCTTCTTCATCCTCATCCTCATTCTCCTCATCTGCACTCATCTCCATAATTTGCCTCCTCATAAACTCCTCATCAGTAATCTCTTCGGGCTCAACATTTCTTTTTTTATGGCCACTCTTCTCTCCTACAGCAGCAATTGTTCTAAACTCTCCCTCAGTTGGATCTTCCTCCTCTTCCATAATACCTTCAAGGTCCTCATCTGAGTCATATTCCTCCGGACTAATTGATATTGAGCGAGATTGATGCTTCCTTAAGTCACCGTGTTGCTGTTTTCCTCGCTTTTTGTCCTGTGCTCTTTCTCCTTCAGATGAAAATTTAGACTCTAGAAGGGGTCGCATGGAGCTCTCCAGCTTAATTAGCTCAGACGGACTTGGTGGTGTATGGTGCCCAGTCAGACCTCTCTCACTCATCTTCAGCTCTTCCTCATGGATAAGACCAGTAATTTCACTATGTGAACTGGAGATCCCATCAGAGGAATAGCCAGTATCACTCAAACTCTGTGGGCTCCGTGATAAATCATGATTGCTGTTTGTCTTGCTGGTTTCCTGGGAGAGCAAAACACATAAATACAAAACATACACTTAGACGTACGAATGCCAGTGCACACCATAAATTCAGTCTATAGAGTGATACTCTCAATCAGTAAACTGAGCCCTCTCTTTATTAATATAAAAATCTTCTGTTAAGGGCATGCAACAAGCAATGCAAAGATATGCAACTTTACTTTGGTCTCTTTTTGAAAGTAATTTTAAGATTAAAAATACTTAAGATTAATGATTTAACAAAAACTATATATATATATATATATTTTTTTTTACAAATGTTTACATTACTATGACCCAATGGCTTACCTCATAGTACTTGGTAGTACTCTGTAATTCTTTCTTTTCATCTTTAGTAGGTGTCTGAATTGACTCTGTTGTTCCTCTCTTTTGAGTTAGTTTATTGTCCTTATTGTCAATGCCAATCTTATCTAGTTTGGGTGCAGTTTCCTTCCTCACTTCTTCACAAGTAAATGCAGTAGTGGTAGACAAAGGAGGTTTTATAGCTGTAGTAGGCTGTATAGATGTCTTTATATCACTTGCTGGTCTAGCTAAGGGGGAAGAGAAACCACTCTGTTGAGAAACTGGAGGTTTCTGCTTTGGCGACATTGCCTGAAGCCCTTGCTGCTGCTTGCTGGGAAGTTGCGGATGCCGGGGTGAACCCGCTGGCTGACGGCTGGGAGATGAAGGTAGAACTGGAACAGGGTCAAGTCCACCAGACATCAGTCTCTGAGTCTGACAGTTCAGACAGAGCCATTCTTTCTTCTGCAAAACAACAGGGAAATTTAAGTTCAATACTTAAAATCACAAAATGATCTTAGAGTTTACTTTATTTTGAAAAAGTTACACATATATAAATATATAAAGTATTAAAAAACAAAGGACAATGCTGATAACAACATACTGAGGGAATAAAATTAGAGAGTAAATTATTGTGAACAATGCTTTTTTATTGCATTAAAGACGCAATAAAACAGAAGTAGCAGTAGAACTTTAAACCCGTATTGTGACATACATCCAAGTGTAATGGATTATGAAAAAAGAAAAACATGTAGAGTAGGACTTGGTTGTATCTATCGGCTGTTGATTGGATTTTGAGATGTGCGTGTCACACTCCAAAATTAATGCAAGCTTGCAGTCAATTGTGAAAGTGCAGGGTTTAAGTGAACAAAAAAATTATTGAGGAGAAACTGCCATTTTCACAGAAAGACTAGCTATTTTCATTACACATTATGAGGTAATGTTTAACTTGTTAGCCTGGCATACCCAAACTAAAATAGCTAAAGTTCATCAAGTGGTCTCCTTTGAAAGCAGACAGTGGTCAGAATTAATTATGAAGACAAAATGTATAAAGGACTTAAATGTATTGGGAATTTATTAGAAATGTATTGATATGAAATGTCTTTATGGAATAAAATATGATATTGGCCTTATTGCAATCTAGAAATGCAATGCAGCTAAAGCCACTGGCTGATCATGTTTTATTTCAAATGTGAAGATGATAACTCTGACTTTTATGAAATATTTTTTTAAGGCCATGCCATGTGATTTTATTTAAAGGAACACGCCAACCTTTTGGGACTTTAGCTTATTCAACACATCCCCCAGAGTTAGATAAGTCCATACATACCATTCTCATCTCCGTGCGTGCCATAACTCTGTCTGACGAGCAATGATATTACGCAGAGCCTGAAAATAGTCCCCAGCACGCTCTCTGTGCAAGCAGGTTGTCATGTTAGTTATGTTGACGGAACCACTGTGTAATATCATTCCGCCGCTGCCCCCATGGTACGGCAGCAAAGTTCCATGATTATTACGCAGGAATGAGAGTTTAGTTCCTAGCCATATCGGTCTAGAAAATTGCAACTTTTAATTTTCCGTCTGCCTTAGTACACATTTACATTTTACTTACAGTGCCCGTATTACAGGGACAATCCCCCTGGAGCAACATGGAGTAAAGTGCCTTGCTCAAAGACACACTGGTGGTGACCACTGGGATTGAACCAGCAACCTTCTGCGTATCAGTTCCATGGTTTAACCCACTGGACCACCATCTCACATAGTACACGATGTAACTATACACATCACAACATATAAATAGGAAAATGTTGGCGTTATTTTGTCACTTATTGAGCAGTAGGCTAGCTGGAGCCATTTACCTCCAGTCTTTGTGCTAAACTAGACTAGCGGTGGGTGCATCAGACAGCGTTATGACACGCACAGAGATGAGAATGGTATGTATGGACTTATCTAACTCAGGGGGATACGGTGAATAAGCTAAAATCCAAAAAAAGTTGGCCTGTTCCTTTAAAGACTCTAAAACGCTAACTGATGTTTATTCACATCTTCTAAGCATCCATCCATTCACTCTATTACAGGGGTGTCAAACTCCTGGATGCCCAACCCTGCTCCAACACACATATCTGTAGTTTTCAAATAATCCTGAAGGACTTGATGAGCTGGATAATCATTTAATCAGGGTTGAAGCTAAACTGCAGGGAACTGAAGAACTGAGTTTGTAGCTGGCTTATTGTTTTGTGGTGCAAATGCCCCATTCAGGTCCAGTCTCCACTTAAGTCAGGTCCACTTTAGTAAAAAAAAACATAGACAAACTTTTAGTCAACTTTTTATTGGCATATTTTGCTAAATTTACATTTGGCAATATGGCTCTGTTCTAAATTCCCCATCCTCTTCATGAGCTCCATGAAAAGCCAAGACAGGGAACAGTATCTTCTGGGGACAACCTCACATTTTTTTAAACTGGGAGGGCAGCATAAATCCCCCATTGAGAACAGAACATTCATCAATGACAACAAAATGACATTGATTAAGTTAAACATATATTAAGGTGGAGCTGGGGTGGAGGTGGGTTGCAAAGCAGCGTGCAAAGAAAGAACCAAGCAGGCAGACTGAACTGAAGCTACGCTTAAGTAAGGGGCCCTGTTTGAGAGTTGCCAATTTAGTGCATAGGAATCGGATCAGCTGATATGGGCGGGTTGGAATTTTTTCAATCAGCTGATAGTGGAGCTTGACTACGTACAAAAAGCCATTCTTTTAATCTCTTCACATTCTTTGTTATAGTTCCCTCACAGTCCCATTCAGCTGATAGGGCCATTAGGGGAGGGTCTTTGTCTTCCCAGGTGTGAAACACATCAATATTCACGATGATTCACAAAAAAGTCTTAGAAATTTTTAAATAAATATATTGTTTTATGTGAATGAGTGGGCAGGGTAATTTTTACATAATTTTGAAGCAAAATCATTCTAGCCTACGTGTCACAGTTTTCAAAAGTCTTGTGAACAAATATTCAGTATGGGTTTTATGGACTTATTTCAGTAACTTGCATAAACGTAATGTCTCAAAACTACAAACTTTTACATAAATGCAGCTTGCATATTATTGTAGCAGAGTTTGTGCTGAATACAGAGTAATCAGACTTTAGTCATGAAAATGTTACAAGTAAGAAAAATAAGCACAAATGTCAGGGCATGTCTAAACACCTCCAGGGCCCAGAAAACACCTCAGGCCCCAGAGGGTTAAAGACACCCTTTGCTGAAACAACCCAGCTTGTTGGGTTTTATACATTAACCCTGGGTTGAAAAGCAAAATGTGCCAAACATTAGGCTATATGTTTTTACTCTAAACTCACTTCATAATGGCATAATGTATGAAAACATTTGAATTAACAAATGATAATCTATATAAGCTATTTTTCTCTAGTGTAGTGTAGTGAAGTGTTCCTTTCTAGTGATTTATAGTTATAGGCCGCCTTTTTTTTTTCCCAAATCGTGCAGTCCTAGTTGCTCCTGATATTAGCATGTTCACAGTTGTGACTTTTTGTCCTTCGTTATGTATATTTGGATTATGTTGTGTTGTAAATAAATGCAAAAAAACCTAAAAAGCCATTCTTTTAATCTCTTCACATTCTTTTTTCTAGTTCCCTCACAGTCCCATTCAGCTCATAGGGCCATTAGGGGAGGGTCTTTGTCTTCCCAGGTGTCTCCCTGCATACACCTTCCTGACACAGAGGGTTAAAGACAACTATTACTGAAACAACCCAGCTTGTTGGGTTTTATACATTAACCCTGGATTATTTGCTGGGTTGTTTTTTACATAGTGCTGGGTCAATCAACCTGATATTGAAGGTTTTTATATATATTAAAACCTATATATATATATTTTATATATATATATATATATTTTATATATATATATATATATATATATATACATACACTATATAGGACAAGGACACTTCATATAAAATATTTTTTTATTCAATGACAAGTCAGTCTTTTACAATCATAAAATACTCAAAAACATTTAGTAAACATTTTAGGAAGTGCCTGTGAGAAGAAAACTGTTCCAGTTTATTTAATGACAGTCTTGTACTATTATTCATGTTTGCATTAAATTACATTAAAAACAAGTGTAACTTGTGCCATCTCAGACACATTGTGTCTGTCAGACATTTACATTTCAACCCACCAAATGAATAGTGTGACCACAGCCGCAACGCTTGATCAGCAGATCAGCAGCGCTCCTGTTGTGGTCAGTGTAGCGTATGGCAACTTTGTTACAGGCCACGGGAGAGAAGTCGTGTCTCAACCCTGGTCACGCCATTTGTTTGGTGGAGGTTAAACTTCCTTATGGTGGCGCCTGCCTCGTTCGCTCCATATATATCCGATGTATGGTGCATTTGTAGAAGACTAGTGTTCAAACATATGTTAGCTGTACATGCCTTCTGATCGGATAAAAAATTTACACATACGTTTTTTATGCACATTTTTAGAATTTATGCACATCTTGGCATTTCCATCCAGCATTTGTTTATGCGATATGCGCATAAAAATAGGTGGATGGAAACATAGCTATTGACGTGACGTGTAAACCAGATCGAAAACCATGTCACCTGCGTAGAAGCCTAAATCCGGTACTACAGCTTATAAACCTGCAGCGCTTTGGAAAATACTTGTGAACAATGCAGAAGATACAACACAGATGTCTGGGCCTCTCCCTGTGAACACAGTTACTCTACACACATCACGCACAATTCCCACTGCCCGTAGAAAAAATAAAACCGCTTCTTTTATTTATATTAAAACAATTTGGTGGAATAAAATGTAATGGTATGTATGATGATTTTTCTGAAATTGATTCTGTTAGCACTCAATATGAAAAAAAGAAGGATTTAAGACGGAGAAAGAGTAAAATAAGAAGCAAAGAGAGAGAAGAAATAAAAAGAAGGAATAGTTTCAGCCCATTACATTACAAGATGTGTCTAGTTCCTTACCTCCACCAGATGTGGTGTGGGATTGAAACCACAAAGATTGCACACCTCTGTATGACACTGGGTGCACGACCTGTAGTTCGGTGGTTCTGTTGTTCCGACGTTGAACGCAGTCTTGCATAGTGGGCAGGTGACGTCTGGCTTCTGGATAACTGGCTGAATTGGAGGCTGTTTTAGTGGTAACTGCTGCTGGATAAATGGTTGAGTTGGAGGCTGTTTTAGTGGTAACTGCTGCTGGATAAATGGTTGAGTTGGAGGCTGCTTTAGTGGTGACTGCTGCTGGATAAATGGTTGAGTTGGCGGCTGTTTTAGTGGTGACTGTTGCTGGATAAATGGTTGAGTTGGCGGCTGTTTTAGTGGTGACTGTTGCTGGATAAATGGTTGAGTTGGCGGCTGTTTTAGTGGTGACTGTTGCTGGATAACTGATTGAGTTGGCGGCTGCTTTAGTGGTGACTGCTGCTGCTGTGGTGTTGTTTGATGGTGTGCCGGTGACTGCTGTTGTTTCGGCCCTTTTTGTTGGTGCACTGGTAACTGCTGCTGCAGAGGCTGCTTCTGCAGAGGGGCTCCAGGACCTTTAGGGAGCATGACTCCTCCTGGGACTGTTTTGGCAGTGCCAGGTGGCCCTGCTGTAGTTTTAGCACTAGCTCCTACAGTAGCATCACTAAAGATCACCCTTGTCCCCTGGGCACTCTGGTTACGGGCAGGTGAGGGCTGTGAGGTTCCTGGAAGAGGATCCACAGAAATAAGGGTGCTTGCCTGGTTTAGGAGAGATGCTCCAAAACCAAACAGCTTAGTTAGACCATCTTGAGGTTGCTCTTGGGAGGGTGGGTGATGGGCTGGGGAGTTTCCGGCACTTCGGGTCTTATCAAATTGACCTCCAAGCCGCACTGGAGAGCCACGCCCCAGATCGGACTGTGATTGTGCCTTTGCTAAGCCAGGTAAAGGCACTGCCCCTGGATGAGGAATCCGTCCTATTTGGGCCACTTTTTCTGGACTTTTTGGTCCAAATACTTCCCCTCGCTGCCTTTGGATATCCTTGGACCCCGACTGGGGAACTGAATGTGGTTGCTCTTTTTGTGTCTGAAGACCAGTTTGTGGCCCACTGTGAAGTCCAGTCTGGTTAGGTCCAGTAGAACCAATCTGTCTCTGGATCCCAGAGAAAGCTTGAGCCTGAGGTTGGATTTTTGTCTGTGCCTGCGTTTGGGATTGTAGCTGCGGTGTGGGCTGAGCAGAGGGTTGGAGCTTGGGTATGGGGTCAGCCTTAGGTTGATGAGAGGGAGAATGTATCTGCTGCTGACTCTTGGAACGTGGTGTAGTCATGTTTATTCCCAAAGCCCGCTGCATCTGGCAGTTTAAACAGAGCCACTCCTTGATCTGTTGAAGACACACATATTAGTGCATTACTCAGAGAAAGATATACACTGCATTCAAACATTTGGAATCACTTTATGTTCCGCATTATTTTAATTGACCCTGGATACATTAAAGTCACAATGAAATCCACATGGACAATTCTTGTTGTTTTATGGAATATTGTGGTGTTTATTAGGCGTCAAGAACTGAAGGTGTGTAGGCACTTATTGTAATTGTTAGTGATCTTATTCTTCTTCCACTCTGAAAGTCTATGGCAGCCCATAGAACCGCTTATGAAATTTGGCACACAGATAGAGGACAGTCTGAAAATTAACCACAGTGTTTTTGGAGTCTCTAACTCAATCCCCCTAGAGCCACCGGCTGTCCAAATTTGCTGTTACGTTTATGCAAATAACTTTTGAACCGTAAAGGCTAGAAACAATTTTGCCATAGTCGGCCAACCCTCCTGTCCGAATCCCTCCTAGACCGTTTGTCCATTTTTCACCAAATTCGAGTCTTCATAATCTTCAGACCATGCCGGCAAAATGCTATGGATTTTGCGTTGATAGACAAAACCACTTTCGGATACCTCATCAACAAAGTTTATGGCATGATGCCATAATGACTCAGAGGCTGTATCTCTGCAGTGCTTTGACATATTGACACCAAACTTTGCATGTGTCATTGTCGCCTCACTCTGACCACACCACATCAATTTGGTCACAGCGCCACCTATTGGTCAAAAGTGATAACCATTAAATCATATTACTAGTGACTGTATTTATAACTTTTCAGCCATTTTGCCTAAAAACATCATACAATGTCATCAACTACTCATTGTTGCAGTTGGTTTGACGCTCCCAGCCGTGCTGGTATGACTTATCGTGTCCTTTGTCCTTGGCCCCTTAATGGCTACTTGCAGCTATACTTTATAAATGTTATTTTAAATCTTTTTTAATTCATGCATCTTGTAATCGCAATAGGGAAGAAAAGACTAGCATAACTTCCGTTTCATGCTGACTTTAAATGCCTAAGAATTGAAAAAGACATGTTTCAAAGTACCATTTATATTTCAAATAAATGCAGCATTCTTCAAACAATTTGCATTATAGCAGTGAAATTAGCAGGATATGCAGGTGATGTTTCATCTCATGAGGTTTCATATTATTTCTGCTGCACTTCCCATAGGTGTGATTGACTTGCAGGGCACTTCTCACTAACTTTATGATCAAACAGCTCAACACCTCAATCATATAGATTCATCCATCTATAGCAGTCTGTCTAACCATTTACCACCTAATATTTAAGTTATTTTGCACTTTCTACCCTTTTCAAATTTGTCAGTTTTAGTGGTGGATCAAGTACGCTAATGTCACAGGTAAGGTCAAGGTAACAGTCTTTTAATGACAAAACTCAGGAGAATAGGGAGATACAAACTACACACAACAATGTCAATGAGAATGGACAGAGAATGAGGGAGAACACAGGGTATAAATACACAGGGAACTAACAAGATGATTAACAGAACAGGTGAACGTGATGACTAATTAGACACATTGGGAAAACTTTTTGATGGTCCCTTTTGAACATTCAGTTAGCTATAAATCAAGCATATAGCGTTAGTTCTGGCAGGTCACGTTAGTCAAGCTCGCATCAGCTGACTGTCAGCTGATCACTTCTACCTATAGGAATACAATGCCTATCACAGCATGCCTATATAAGCTCCTTCAGTATTAGGTGTGTTCGACATCAGCTGCGGCCGGATTCAACTGATCGGCGAGAGTAGCCGCGTGCAGGCGGGGAGGAGCTGCAAACGGAGACGTGAAGTCGGACACTTTCTGCTTCCCGTAGTGACGCTCGCGCGGTGTTTGCATACTTTATCAGCTGAAGTGAAATAAATGCAATATTTGGCAAAACACAGATGTTTCAGAGACATTATTGTCATGTAATACTTTATGTACTGCTTAATACAGTGTGTGTTTGTACAAGAATAAAGTTCAACATATAAGCCTACACTATCAATGAAGTGGGGTTTACGTTTTTAATCAGTTTTATTTTGATAAACATGACAATATAACATCGCGACTACATGAAAGGAGGTTTTATGGTTATAAAAAACAGATTTGTGCGCATTAGTGGAGCTGAAGGTTTCAGAATAACTTTCATTGTTCTACCATGGATGCGCAGGGAGTTCTTGCACAGAACAGAACCATACAGCCAATCTAAGCTATATGCTTATTGTCTATCAATTTTACGAAAGTGATCCTGACAGAAGTAACTTTGCAAATACATGTCAAATAAATCTCATTAGAGCATTAGTGGACTGTATGCTTAATATCTGCCAACTCTTTATTGTTATGGTCCTCCAACAAACATTCTACTCACTATAAGTAACTTTTCAACTACATGTTAACTTATTCTAACCCTACCAGTCTACTAATACTGTACTAACACTTTAATGCATGGGTGTTGGAATCGGGGCGACAACTTCGCTGACACTGGAGACCATCCAAGGTGGCAAATGGGAACCTGAAGACGGAACTAATGGGACTGAGGACGAAGGCGGCGCCGGGGGAAGGCAGAGCCAGATGGAACCGCAGGTGCAGGCAGGATGACGTCTGACCGAGGGGAAGCATGTGGGATGAGGGAGCCCGGTGGAGTCATAAGGCTGAAGGTTTCCGGTGGAGCCGAGGGAGGGAGGAGCCAAGGTGGAGTCGATGCACTGACAGGAGTGTTTGGTTCAGAAGCTGGAGGCGAAGACATGGTATCCTCTGGACTAGGCAGACCTGGTGGCCTGAAGGACCAATGCAGATCCTCATAGTTCTGTGCAGGAAATGAAGAGGGACTAAAGGGGACAAGAGGAGGCAGGGCTGAGGAACCGGCGGGAGAGGGAGGAATCGCAGGAGATTCATGGACCAGGGAACGGAACCAGCAGGGTCTGCCATAGAGAACACATTCTCCGAGGGGGGTGTGTAAGACCAATGGCTCAGGCTGGGTAATAGAATGAACAGAGTGAGCACTCTAAGTAGTGCGTCTGACACGCAAGATGGGGGACGTCCCGTGTGTTCCTCCAGCGGTCAGTCTCCCTGCTCCAGGAAGAGAAGCTGGACGGCGGGGTAGGTCCATAGGGAGAAAACTAAAATAAAAAAGGGGAAAAAATCTCCCAAATTTGGTCCGTTCTTCTGTCATGGGTTGTAAACGGCACAAAGATGAAGGAGAATCAAGGTAACAGTCTTTTAATAACAAAACTGAGGGGAATAGGGAAATATCCAAACTACACACAACAGAAATGTCAACGAGAATGAGGGAGAACACAGGGTATAAATACACAGGGAACTAACAAGATGATTAATAGAACAGGTGAACGTGATGACTAATTAAATACGTTGGGAAAATGGGTCACGGGGAAACAGGGAAAAAACACAATAAAACTCAGTTAAGCCTGTTCTTGAGTTATTCTTTCATATATTTGAGAATCATAAGTAAAAGTTTATTATTTTGTCGCTATTTGATACATTACTGCAAAAGTGTAAAAATTGATTATAGAGAATACACTTTTGTTAAAATGTTAATTATCTGCATCAGTCAAATTCAGAAATTAAATATTAATTTAATTATTTATCAACCGGTTCATTAAAAACAATCAGTTCAAAAAAATTAATTGTTCACAGATCAGACTGCTACTGGACCATGATGAACATCTGGACTGTCCATTTCATTCTCTGACCTACTAAGATCCAGTTCAAGACAGTTGTACATGGGATAGCCTTCCTATCTAAAAGGACCTGGGTTATTTCTGAAGAAATGTGTTTAAAATATGTTGCCTTGCAAGAAATATAAGTGTGCTTAAGTCACTTTCATTCGTGTGTGAGTAAAAATTTTGAGAGTGAAATAAATC
The DNA here is from genome assembly GCA_023566225.1 of Romanogobio albipinnatus. Lineage (NCBI taxonomy): Eukaryota > Metazoa > Chordata > Actinopteri > Cypriniformes > Gobionidae > Romanogobio > Romanogobio albipinnatus. Next base: position 7,673,816 of record CM042253.1, on the reverse strand, counting down.
CATCTTCTTTACTTTACATTCATAAACCTATAGAAATTATTTATATTTTAGAGCTGTCAGGACAGATTTGGTGTGGTAAAATTAAAGAAAAATTATTCATGGATCATTCAAAACCTCCAGGGAAGGACTGATTGTAAAAATCAAATAAACTAAAATGATTTATTTGTCCGTGCACTCCTGCCCTGGAAAATGTCCTGTCTAAATGCGTAGAGGAGCACAACAAGAACAATTTTGCATGCAGTTTTAATTTTAACCGCTAGAGGTTACATAGTGTTACATAGTGTACTGTAGTGGCCAAAAGTGATGTCTGGCCTAGGAAAATTGACCCCTTCACCCCTTATTAAAATATTTTCAAAATGTGTTAAAGATTTTGTTTAAGATTTTGCTTAAATGTGTTAAAGATTTTGTAGCATATTGTGTAGTTGTGCTTGGAGTCAAGTCAAGTCAACTTTATTTATATAGCGCTTTTAACAATGTAGATTGTTTCAAAGCAGCTTTACAGTGTTAAACAGGAAAATAATGCAGCATAATTTTATTCAGCTGTATAGCCATTTGATGTCATTTTATTAAGCTGTATAGTCATTTGATGTCATCAGTTCATTTCAATTTCCATACAGTGACAGTGTGGGCTTTAGATCAATAATTAGATCAGTAATTTAGTTTATTTTGATGTTTCGTTGAAAAATGTAGTGCCCCCAACTGAGCACGCCAAGCCAGAGGCAACACTGGAGTCAAGACTGACTTATTTCGGCATTTGGTATTTGATTAGGTCTGAGAAATGTGAGTGATTTGCTATTTATCAAATAACTATTTGAGATAAAGCATGGGACAGAAAATTGTTAAATGTGGTAGCAGAGACCTCTAGTGGAAAAAAGATAATCCATCCTTATTTAATTGCAGAGAGAATGGCTTGAATGAATGATGGGCTTCGGATCAGATTTTCTCCTAGCCTTTTTATCATCTTTTCTCATTCTGAAACATTCCAACCCAAGGCTGTTACATCTGATTTTCACTCAAAACTCTAAATGTTCTTCCCCTCAAAAACACAGAAGGCAACAAATATAAAATATAGCTGTAATGAGTCCTCAGAGTCATAGAGATCCATTTGCAGCTTTATTAGTGACAGAGTCAGACAGACAGGGTATAGATCGGCAGACAGGAATGGTATGGGCAAGGCAAAGAATACTCAGGTAAGCTAGCACTGATGGTCGGGGCAGACAGCAAGGTTTCAAACACAGGTAACAGTACAGGGTCGTGGGAGCCAGAGAATGTTCAGATAGCCAGGAAACAGTCCAAGGTCGAGGTAGCCAGAGAGTGGTCGAAGATATCCGAAAACAGTCCAAGATCTAAACCAGAATAAACCGAATGAATAGACAATTGCTCAGAAAGTATGCCAGGGCAAAACAAGACTTCGCACTGACTGGGTGTGAGAGAGTGATTCTTATACATGTGGGAATGAAGTGCAGGTGTGAGTGTAATCAATGAAGAGCAGGTGTGTGATCAGTCCAGGAGAGCTGCATTATGGGAAATGTAGTTTGCCTGGCCACAGTTAATACTCTGGAGATGGATCCCTCTGTGAATGCGGAAGTGACGCAGGAAACTCCTGCGTAACAGAGCCCCCTCCCTGTGAGCGACTCCTGGCGTGAGGAGGCAAACGGCGACGGGGTCTTCCACGTTGTCGAGGAGCAGGTTTATTTGGGTGTGCTAGGTGGAATTCCTCGGTGAGTGTGGGGTCCAGGATGTCCTTGGCCCTGATCCAGCACCGTTCCTCCAGGCCGAACCCCTCCCAATCGACTAGGTACTGCAGAATGTTACCCCTATGTCTGGAGTCTAGTAGTTATTTTACCCGATATGCCTCTTCGCCATCTACCAGGACAGGTGGAGGGATCTGCGGTGTGGCTCTCTCCTCTGACACTCTCTCGGGCTGTTAGCGGGTTTCAGCAGGGACACATGGAACGTGGAGGCAATGAGGTAGTTAGTTGGAAGTTTGAGACGAAATGACACTGGAGTGATTTGTTTTAGGACTTCGAATGGACCGACATATCTGGGACTGAGCTTACGGCAGGGGAGTCGAAGTTTGAGATCCTTTGTGGACAACCATACCCATTGACCTGGACGGTACTGAGGAGCAGGACGATGATGCTGGTTGGCGTGGCGTTCCTGGTGCCGGACTGCATGTAACAGGTGGGTGTGCGCTTGTGCGCACACACACACACACACACACACACACACACACACACACACACACACAGTAAGGGTGCTGAGTTATTAATAAATCACCAAAGACAAAAAATTATGATACCGATGTATTTTTACATAAGTAGCCTACGATGTTTTAGTGATTATAGTTTGGTAATGTTAGCTTGTTGTAAGTCACCCTAACAACTAACAAGGCGATAAGCCCATGTGTGAACTGTTATTAGGCTAATAGATTTACCACTGTGTTGGGCTCAAAGCTATATGGAAGAACTTTGAAGAAGCAAGATAACTGAATAATTATATTACCATGTGGTGAACCTATGATCAGCAGTGCACGTCGCTCTGTTTTATATCCGATTGCAAATAGCCAAAATATCTCCAAACCACTGAAGTTGAGTGAACTTTCTTGTCAATTATATCTGTGTCCTCCGAGCTGGTCGTGAGCGATGAATTTTCTTAACTATCGCTCATTTTTCTCGCTCCACTCCTCCAAGCCTGTCGGCCAATGTGACTGTCAACAACACCGCGTGCGGCACCCAGAAGCCCGGTCTGCAAAACGCATGCGCAGCATTACACATAGCGCGTAAGCATTATATAGAGCATTTATCGTAATGTTATCGTTTTATCCAGGAAAATTATTTTGCGATAATTATTGTTATCATTTTATCGCCCAGCCCTAAGTGGCGGTGATACCAGGATGACCGGAACTGGGCGTTGTGTGTACCTGGTCAATGAGGCGGGTGCGTAAGGGAGCAGGGACATACATGCGATTAGGTGGACCAGTCAAGGTAGGTGGTTCCTGGCAATTGAACTGTTCAATCTCAGTGAGGATGTCCCATTGCACAGGAGCGACGAGTAGGTTCTCAGGAAGAATATTCTTGTTGATCGTGGGTTGGAGTATCTCATCGGTCTGGCGAGAGAGAGCGTCAGCCTTAATGTTCTTGGAACCAGGACGATATGTGATAGTGAACTGAAATCTTGTAAAGAATAGGGCCCACCGGGCCTGACGGGGATTCAAGCATTTGGCCGAACGGAGAAACTCGAGGTTCTTGTGGTCGGTGAGGATGACGAAGGGTTCCTGTGTTCCTTCTAGCCAGTGCCGCCACTCCTCTAAAGCCAGTTTCATGGCCAGTAATTCACAGTTGCCCACGTCATAGTTGCGCTCAGCGGAGGTTAATTTACGAGAAAAGAAGGCACAAGGATACATTTTTTCAGGCACACCTTGACGCTGGGACAGAACTGCACCTACTCCAGTGTTTGAAGCGTCCACCTCGATGATGAACTGACGTGTGGGGTCTGGGTGCCGCAGGATGGGAGCAGAGGTGAAGCGTGTTCGGAGCTCATCAAAGGCTTTGGTGGACTCAGGTGTCCAGCTCAAGCGGTGGTGGTGACGTTTGGTCATGCTGGTCAGCGGGGCGGCCACTGTACTGTAGTTTCTGATGAACTGGCGATAGAAGTTTGCAAACCCCAGGAACCGTTGCAACTGTTTGACTGTGTGGGGAACTGGCCAATTTAGGACTGCCTGAACCTTTTTCTCGTCCATCGCCACACCCTCTGGACTGATGAAGTATCCCATGAAAGACGTGCTTGTGCGATGGAATTCACATTTCTCGATTTTGGCATAGAGCTGATATTGAATGAGTCGTCTGAAAACAGATCTGACATGCTTGACGGGTTCCTCCATGGTTGAAGAGTAAATCAGTATATCGTCGATGTAGACGATTACCCACCTCTCCAGCATGTCCCGAAAGACGTCATTCATGAATGCCTGGAAGACAGAAGGACTATTGGACAAGCCGAATGGCATAACGAGATACTCATAGTGCCCATTAGTGGTAGAGAAGGCCGTCTTCCACTAGTCTCCTTTGCGTATACGAATCAAGTTGTAGGCATTACGGAGATCCAACTTGGTATAATACTTGGCTTGACAAAGCTGTTTGAGAGCGGCTGGCACCAGGGGCAGTGGGTTCCTGAACTTGACTGTATTTTCATTTAGCCCACGATAGTCGATGCATGGGCGCAGTGTGCCATCCTTTTTCTTAACGAAGAAGAAACCCGCAGAGGCGGGTGAGGTAGAGGGCCGGATGAACCCCTTGGCTAGTTCTTCCACTATGTACTCAGCAGGCAGTCTCGAATCACTGAACTCAGATGTGGATACCTGGAGAATGTTGCGGGGCGTACGATTGATTTTAGCCAGGCATCTTCGATGACACGAAGGATCCCACTGGACGATTTGGTTCTTCCGCCAGGAGATCTGTGGGTTGTGAGTGCGCAGCCATGGCAGACCCAGGATTATGGAGTGTTTGGGGGCGTGAATAACATAAAACCTGATTGATTCGGAGTGAAGTGTTCCGACGTGCAGAATTACCTCTTCGGTGAGGTGATGAATCTATCCCTCTCCCAAGGGCCAACCATCTAGCTCCTCCACTGTCAGAGAGAAGTCACAGGGATTAGCTTGGAGTTTGTGCTGTACAGTGAATTCATGAGACATAAAATTTCCCACGGTTCCTGAGTCTAGCAATGCTGAAGTGTCAATCATTCTGCCGGGTAGAGAGAGACGAACAGGTAGCGTGAATCCGGACCACCGATTGTTGGAGTCAGCCAGGGCACTCACTGGTTGAGCCTGGAGAGACGGACGAACTGGGCAGGAGAGTCTGCGATGACCAGACTGTCCGCAGTAGAGACAGAGGTGCTGCTGCAGGCGACGCTCACGTTCCTCAGGAGTGAGAGGAGTAAAACCCAGCTGCATGGGCTCTGGTGCATCCGTGTCGTCGGGACGAGCACGATAGGAAGCTCGGGGTGTGCGCCGAGAACGAATAAGGTTGTCGATCTGAATGGCCAGGTTGATGTATTCGTTCAGCGTTTTCCCCTCATCGCGGCAAGCTAACTCAGACTGAAGTTCATTGGTGAGACCTTTTCTGAACAGGGTTTTCAAGGTGTCCTCAACTCAATTGGTCTGTGCAGCCAGGGTGCGAAACGTGAGGGCATAATCGGCAGCGGTTCTTCTCCCCTGAGTATGACTGAGAAGGCGTTCACCGGCATCACCCAGCTCAGTGGAGTGCTCAAAGACGCTGCAGAACTGCAGGGTAAATGATGCAAATGCGGAGAAAGGAGATCCATCCGGCCATTCCAGTGCCTTTCCGGTAAGGAGCGAACACACAATAGCAATTTTCCCAGAATCTGTGGGATGGAGTGCTGGCTGTTGATCAAAGTAGAGGTGGCATTGGAGCAGAAAGCCCTTGCATTTAGCTGAAGCGCCGTCATACGAGGATTGACTGAGGTACTCGCCGTGAGCGGTGAAACCCCTGAGGCCTGATCGACGGGAGCGTTGATCGCTGATGCTTGAAGACCTTGCAGGGCTATCACAAGCTCTTTGGTGAGTGCCGTGAGGCGATTCAACTAAAGCTGGTGTTGAGCAAGCTGGGCAGCCTGTGCAGAGATCTCAGTGGTGAGCTGTAAGACGGCTGCTGGACCTTGAGGTGGCGAAGTCTTCTGTAATGAGTCCTCAGAGTCATAGAGATCCATTTGCAGCTTTATTAGTGACAGAGTCAGACAGACAGGGTATAGATCGGCAGACAGGAATGGTATGGGCAAGGCAAAGAATACTCAGGTAAGCTAGCGCTGATGGTCGGGGCAGGCAGCAAGGTTTCAAACACAGGTAACAGTACAGGGTCGTGGGAGCCAGAGAATGTTCAGATAGCCAAGAAACAGTCCAAGGTCGAGGTAGACAGAGAGTGGTCGAAGATATCCGAAAACAGTCCAAGATCTAAACCAGAATAAACAGAATGAGTAGACAATTGCTCAGAAAGTATGCCAGGGCAAAACAAGACTTCACACTGACTGGGTGTGAGAGAGTGATTCTTATACATGTGGGAATGAAGTGCAGGTGTGAGTGTAATCAATGAAGAGCAGGTGTGTGATCAGTCCAGGAGAGCTGCATTATGGGAAATGTAGTTTGCCTGGCCATAGTCAATACTCTGGAGATGGATCCCTCTGTGAATGTGGAGGTGACGCAGGAAACTCCTGCGTAACAATAGCTGCAAGCAGCCATTAAAGGGCCAAGCACAAAGAAGGCATGATAAGTCATGACATCATGGCTGTGAGTATCAGACCAACTGCAACAATGAGCAATTAAAGACATATTAGGATTCAGGCAAAATTGCTGAAAAATCATAAATACAATCACTAGTAATGTGATGTGATTGTTTATCACTTTCAACCAATAGGTAGCACTGTGACCAAATTTATGTGTTGTGGCCAGAGTAAGGTGACAATGACACATGCAAAGTGTGGTATCAGTATGTCAAAGCATTGCAGAGTTACAGCCTTAATACTTCAGTCATGTTGGCATCATGCCATCAAATTTGTAGCTGCGAATAAAACGGTATTGTCTATCAACATGAAATCCATAACTTTTTGCTGGCATGGTCTGAAGATGATAAGATTTGATTTTAGTGAAAATCGGACTGATGGTCCAAGGGATTTTTAAAGAAAATCAAAATGCCGGTCAAGAAGTTCGGCCGACTACAGCAAAATTGGTATCTATGTTCTCGGCATGACCCAAGGAATCAATTAAGACTAGTTTCATTACAATACATTAATTGAATTAAAAGTTATTAACATTTATAGAAATTTAATTATCAATTTTCACCGCAAGGTCTCTACACTTTTTGAGTACCCTCAGTCCACTGTCCGAAAGACAAGTTTCTTAGCAATACGCCAATGCGTTCGAAAAATATAACATTTTATGACAAAATTCCAAATGGCCGATGCCCAAAATGGCCAATATGGGAAAATTAGGTATCGTTCAACTTTTGCTGCACTGAATCTAAAGAGACCAGGTTTGATTTTTGTCCAAACCATTAAGAAGTTATAAGAAAACATTTTTTTTAGCCATTTTTTATATCTCCTGACCACTAGGTGGCGCTGCACTGAAACTGTGCAGGTAGCCTTAGGTCATGGTTGTTTTCATAGATATACATAATAAAGGCTAGATGTCTCGTCCGCACTGCCAATGGAGGTCGATGATGGCCAATGGAGGTCGACGTCCGCACCTGGCGGCCATCTTCTCCCAGTCAGCTCGCTCACTCGTAACATTGTTTTAATGGTGCATGTACTTTTTAAATAACCATAACTTGCTCAATTTTCCACGATTTTCAAACTGTTTGGTTTGTTATAAACGTCAGAGATGTAATGACATTGCATACTTATGAATAATTATTCATAATTTGTTCAAGCATCCAGAATTATAGCCACGTTAATAACGTTTGTAAGAAACCAAACCATTTGTAAATCCGTCAAGATTTCAGCAAGATAAGAGTATTTGTGTTCGTGCAGATGACTCCCATTACATCAGGTACCACAGAGCCCGCCAGAAAGCTTGCCTGTGACAAGATGGCCACCGGTGATGACGTTAGAGACTCCGCCGTAAGACATCTAGCCTTTATTATTTATATCTATGGTTGTCATAACAAAATTGGGCAGAATATGCTAAAGTGCAGTGGAGATATAGCCTCACGTCCATTTTGTCATGCCCTGTTTAATTGTTTTGCGCGTTATTCTAGAGCAGTTTGATGAATCAACATTTATGTTGGCACGGTCTGAAGATGATCTAGTTAAATTTTCGTGAAAATTGGAGCAATGGCCTTGGAGGAGCTCGAAAAGTAGTCTTATTTGAAAATTCAAAATGGCGGAAAGATTTTATGACAGAAAATGACGTCATGGAGTGCAATTGAATCGAGCAAAGTCATAATTTTGTTTCTAGCCCTAATGGTTCAAAAGTTATTAGCATCAACGTAAGTGCAATTTTGGACAGCTGGTGGCACTAGAGGGTTTGAGTTAGAGACTCCAAAAAATCACTGTGGTTAATGTTCAGACTGTCCTCTATCTGTGTGCCAAATTTCATAACTTTTCTGCAATCAGTTCTATCGGCTGCCATAGACTTCCAGAGTGGAAGAAGCACTTTCAGTGCACGGCCCCTAATTAAAATATACATGCTTGTAAACGTGTGCTTTAGTACTACTGACTGGGTTTTCTTCCGTTACACCTTGAGAATATAACATTTGGTTCCACCTGCATCACTGAACAAAAATTAACCAAACTAAACTAAAATATGACCAGTCCAGCAATGATTTGAATAAAAAAATAAAAATAAAGAAGGGTGTCACAGAAGACACACATGCAAAAACTAAAAGACTATAAGAAGATAATCATCAAAATCTAACGCATAATCAATAATAAGACCATTATGTAGCAGGAATCCAATTTATTCAGAAGTCTTACCCCTATAAGGTGTGGGTTGGGGTTGAAGCCACACTGGTTGCACGCTGTAGTGTGGCACTGTGTACACTTGTTGAAATTTGGCGACCCATCATTTGTCAACTCTGTAGTATTGCAGACCGGACAGAGTTTACTGCTAGGCATTGGTGCTATCTGGGGTACGGAGTATGGCGAAGTTGGCGCACTAGCTCTATCAGGAGACACTGACGGTGACCGGCCTGCTCGTCTGCCACCACCGGTGCTGCTGCTGCTGCTGCTGCTGAAGTCCACCTGGAGGTTGCGTCTGGAGGCGTGTTGTCCAGGGCTTTGGTTGGGTCCCATGCCCCCTGACGAAGCTTGAATTTGAGACTGATGTGTAGAAGTGGTCTGGGGATGTCTAGGTCCATCATGGGTTGCCTTTTTGTATGGGTTCCCACTTGCTTGCATGCCAAAGTCACCGCCTGGCCCTCGATCGCCTGCAGTTCCATAGCCTAGTTTTGGGCTTGATGGTGGGCCTCCCCCTCCGGCCAGCCTAAATGAAGCAAAAAGAGAAGGAGAGAATGAGAACATCTGATTAATCTTATCTTGTGCACCTATTTAAAAAGCCTGCTCTTAACATACCGGTATCAGCCATTTAAGTAGCCTGATATCATTGAGTAAAAAATTCGGTAACACTTTAGAATAATGGTCATTAGTTAACATTAGTTAATGTATTAACTAACATGAACTAACCACGAGCAGTACATTTGTTACTGTATTAGTTCATCTTTGTTAATGTTAGTTAATATAAATACAGCTGTTCATGGTTTGTTCATGTTAGTTCACAGTGCATTAACTAATGTTAACAAGATTTTAATAATGCATTAGTAATTGTTGAAATTAAAATTAACAAAGATTAATAAACGCTTTATAAGTGCAGTTCATTATTAGTTAATGTTAACTAATGTAGTTAACTAATGTTAACTAATGACCATTATTCTAAAGTGTTACCAAAAATTCAGCTCAGTTATTAATTAACATTACACTAACATTTAATCATTTAACAGACACTTTTATCCAAGACAGTGTAGATACAGTGGACACCACAATCAATTTATCATACAAATACCAACAATATTCACAGTACCACAATAACAACGGTAATGGTACAGAGGCTAGAGAAGAAGAAAAGTAAAATAGTTTGTTTCTAAAGTGCATTTTTGTGTGGTTTTGGTTTAGCTGTGTGTCTGTTTCAGCCCTTTCTTGATGGTTGTGCTGGTCTCAACAGATCAGTCCTCCAGAACAACCATAAAGGCTTAATTATTATTATAGGCAGATAAAGGACTGACACCAATGCTGTGACGTTGACCTTTTTTATTGTTTGCTACACTGGAAGGCCAGCCAACTGAGCATTGAATAACCAGAAAAAATTTCTAGACCGAATAAAAGCATACAATGCATGAAACATCACATATCATCCAAACAACATGCATATTTGTGGGTTCTCTTCTTCTGGACTTCATATGATAGCCTATGTTACGTACTGCTCTGAGACTTGGGTTGAAGATCCAAATGTAGCTTTATTGGGACAAACTGGGACAAACACACGGGCAAATTGGGACAAACACACGGGCAAACAATCCAAATGAGCAACCAGGCAGAAAACACAGGATAACGCTCAGAAACGCAGTGTAACAACATACAAGACTTTGCAAAGAATGAGTGAAAATACAGGGCTTATATAGGCAGAGCTTAACAGGATAATGAGACACAGGTGGAAGTAATCAAACAAAGAGTCCAGGAAAATTTAAGTTCATGATGGGAAAGCAATGGAGTCAGGAGGAGTGCCATCTGGTTGAGATCATGGACACTCCAGCTGGTGGATGTCACATACCTTAAGGAGCATATTCCAGACACTTCTCAAACAGTCATATAGAAGGGAGGTGGAGCCGAGGCGGACCCAGGGGAGGGACAGAGGGCCAGTTCCATGGAGTGGAAGCAGGACTAGAGACTGAGGTGGGTCGAGGATCCAGGGCGAAGCTGGCAGAGCAGGTGGCCAGGGTAGGGCTGTCGAGACTGAAGACCATCTCAGCAGAGCTGAAGACCACCACGGTGGAGCAGATGACCACCACAGCAGAGTAGACAGGACTGATGATCCCTATAGTGGAGCAGAAGACCACCACAGCAGAGTAGACAGAACTGATGCTCCCCATGGTGGAGCAGAAGACCAGACCACCAAGAACTGCCTCTCTGGCCAAGACAAGACAGGCAGTGACCTCTGGACGACTTCGGGGAAGACTCCGGAGCGGACAGCACCGCCTCAGGATGAGCTGGAGAGCAGTATGCGGCCCAAACACACATTATGGTAGTTGCCATCACCAGCAGCGGAAACTACTGTGGTAGGAACTCTGGAACCGCTGGACTTGAAGGGCTGGGACCACCGGGATGCCAGTCACTCGCACAGACATGAGCGGTGGATCTGCCAAACTGGAAGCCATTTGCAAAGGCTTAGGGACCGGCTTAGCAGCTTGAGGTAGATCTCATGCTTGACATCAATGATGGCTGGAGACTCTGCCGTGGCGGCCATGACGGCTGGAGACTCTCACGTAGCGGTCATGACGGCTGGAGACTCTGACGTAGCGGTCATGACGGCTGGAGACTCTGGCATGGCGACCATGGTGGATGGAGACACTAGTTTGGAAGGCCATGATGGCTGGAGACTCTGGTGTGGCGGCCATGATGACTGGACTTGGGACTAGTGGACTTGGAAGCACTGTAAAAACTGGACTTGCGATCATCAGACTTGGAAGTGGATGCCAGATTGATATGTCAAGATATTTATTAATTATAAGCAAGGTTTCAGAATATAAATGAACTTGACTGATAGTTTCTTGCATTAGAGGGAGGGTTGTTGACTTCTGGTGTTATCTTAAAACAGGATGGAAATGGAAGCATTGACTATGGAGTGGAAGAATGATGTCTCTGTTTTATGTCTAAAGAACAGTCAGGTAGTGTAGAATCATACTCTTCAAGCCTCTTCATTTTTCCTATTACCAATTGGCAGTCGTTCTTTTTGGTCCATTACTTTGGAGAGTGCAGAAAGCCAACTTCATTACATTCAGAAAAGATGCAGCATGTTAAAGTCAAGAGAAATCCGAAGTAGATGGGTGGGAAAACAAGGGATAAGCAAGGCTACATCCCAATTAGTATACTATCTCAAATCATAGTATGTTGAAATGAGTATTTGAAAGATACCCCCCAGATGTATCCAGTAAGAATCCGAAGTGCTAATGTAACCTAAGACAAAGAAGGATTGGAAAATGAATTTTACAAACAAGGCAGCAACATAAAAATGTACACCTGGTTATTTGCCGTCTCAGAGTGTTTGGCAGTAATGCATCCAAAATCATAGCCTATATCTGTCATGTGAAACTTTGCAATATCCATGGCCATTGAGCCTTTCAACAGCAGGAACTATACAACTGAGCAAAGAGCGGAAGCTGTCAATCACTTCCGTTCAGCGTGAGCCAAAATCTGTTATTATTTTAAAAAAGCTCACTACACTGCATAATCTCTTATTTACACCATGTTTACACTTTGTTGTTTATAAAGACAGGATTCACAAGCATGAGTGTATTCTCTTCGCTCAACAAACACTGCAAATATGCCTTTGCACATGAATCAATCGCAGGAATATTTTAGTCACCCAAACTTTTTGCACTGCTGCCAATGAGTGGATTCCTCTGAAGTATTCCTTCATATTTTAAAAGGCTATAAGAGGAACAATGGCCACATACACTCACCTAAAGGATTATTAGGAACACCATACTAATACTGTGTTTAACCCCCTTTCGCCTTCAGAACTGCCTTAATTCTACGTGGCATTGATTCAACAAGGTGCTGAAAGCATTCTTTAGAAATGTTGGCCCATATTGATAGGATAGCATCTTGCAGTTGATGGAGATTTGTGGGATGCACATCCAGGGCACGAAGCTCCCGTTCCACCACATCCCAAAGATGCTCTATTGGGTTGAGATCTGGTGACTGTGGGGGCTATTTTAGTACAGGGACCTCATTGTCATGTTCAAGAAACCAATTTGAAATGATTCGAGCTTTGTGACATGGTGCATTATCCTGCTGGAAGTAGCCATCAGAGGATGGGTACATGGTGGTCATAAAGGGATGGACATGGTCAGAAACAATGCTCAGGTAGGCCGTGGCATTTAAACGATGCCCAATTGGCACTAAGGGGCCTAAAGTGTGCCAAGAAAACATCCCCCACACCATTACACCACCACCACCAGCCTGTACAGTGGTAACAAGGCATGGTGGATCCATGTTCTCATTCTGTTTACGCCAAATTCTGACTCTACCATCTGAATGTCTCAACAGAAATCGAGACTCATCAGACCAGGCAACATTTTTCCAGTCTTCAACTGTCCAATTTTGGTGAACTTGTGCAAATTGTAGCCTCTTTTTCCAATTTTAGTGGAGATGAGTGGTACCCGGTGGGGTCTTCTGCTGTTGTAGCCCATCCGCCTCAAGGTTGTGCGTGTTGTGGCTTCACAAATGCTTTGCTGCATACCTCGGTTGTAACGAGTGGTTATTTCAGTCAAAGTTGCTCTTCTATCAGCTTGAATCAGTCGGCCCATTCTCCTCTGACCTCTAGCATCAACAAGGCATTTTCGCCCACAGGACGGCCGCATACTGGATGTTTTTCCCTTTTCACTCCATTCTTTGTAAACCCTAGAAATGGTTGTGCGTGAAAATCCCAGTAACTGAGCAGATTGTGAAATACTCAGACCGGCCCGTCTGGCACCAACAACCATGCCACTCTCAAAATTGCTTAAATCACCTTTCTGACATTCAGTTTGGAGTTCAGGAGATTGTCTTGACCAGGACCACACCCCTAAATGCATTGAAGAAACTGCCATGTGATTGGTTGATTAGATAATTGCATTAATGAGAAATTGAACAGGTGTTCCTAATAATCCTTTAGGTGAGTGTACACTGCAAAGCTGTGACAAAAAGTGACAATCACATTTAATTATGAGAGTGAGTCTGATGCATTACTGTGTCAAAAATTTACAATAGAAAAAATGTAATGTGTAATAACAACAAGCAAGCCCATGCAGCATAATGCTATATTAGTCTGAAAGAGACACAGAGAGCTGAGGAGAGGAAAAATGTGCAAAAGTATGCATTACTATCCATAAAAAGTGACTAGTTTTAAGAGTAACGTTTCCAAAGACTTCAGATATGGGTACTGTGCAGTCCCAGCTTATCAAAATCATATCAGATATGCAGAGTATGTAGTGTGAGTAGTGTGGAGTACACTTATGACAACCAATGTGGATGTGCGACTGCTTTTCAGGGATATTACAATATTAAGGTATAGGGCAGATAGACTTGAGTCAGCATTGGCTCTTTCTCAGTGTTCGGCAACAGGTCATGAAGACTAAAGCTGCCCCCCATACCCTCATTCCCTGTTCCCTACACTAGTCCTCTATTATAGTCCACTTGAAGGAGTGAATGAAAACAAGTGAGTGAATTTGGACACTGAGAGTGGCGGAAGGGCTGACGCGTTCCATAGTTTATGCTGATTAAAAATAATTTGAAACTTAGCAAACTGGCAGCTCCAGTAGTGATGAAAACATTATCATGCGTAAACCTTAATTAAACTATTTAATAATCAAGTCAAAAGGAATTTATACCTTTATGATAATATGCTCTAGCCACATTGGACCAGCGGTTTGGAAAATAAGCACCATCTTCTGATCAGACAAGGGAATTAATTCGGCACAACCCTCACAGTGCATTATGGGTATTCTCTATCGGTTGTTCACTCGTTATCGCGGAGCTGTGGTTTCGGACACCACTACAAATGGCTGTCGGGTACAGAGGGTGATTTCAGACACAACCTAAACTGTGCCAACTTATCGTATAAACACAATTGAAATTGCTGTGTTCAGCAACATTATATGATGCCATGCCCTCACAATCGCTTAGATATACCAAGCAAACAAGCAAAATGACAAGTACCATTTTTTAAGTCAATAGTGTGTGTAATATTACATAAACTAGGACATTTATATCAAAATGGACAAAAGCACACAACTCAAAAAATCATCAAAATTATTTCATCAGAGAACAAAAACAATGTGTAAATGTAGCTGCAAGCAGCAATACCGGGGCCACGCGCAACAGAAGCAAACAAGGAAGCTAGCAGCAGACCAACTGAAAAAATGAGTGAAGACATTTGAAGCAAAAAAACACTGAGTTGTTTAGAGCCAATGTCATATTTTGTTTAATTATAGCGCCACCAAGATGCACAATCCTATAATTTTTTATGTGTCTTTGGAGTGAACCCATACATGTGAGTGTCAATGTTGGTGAAAATATCTCATTTCGTTTTGGAGTTTTAGACATTTATATGAAAAAATGACTGACACCTGACTTTGATTGGATTTTACTACCCCTTACTATCAATTTTTTGACATTTGGGTATCAGAGTATGGCTATCGACCTATGGTTCCGAACTTCTGACGCTGGTTTCGTCTTGATCGGACTAGCGGTTTCGAAGATATAAGCTAACATTTTATAAGCGCTAAATTACCACCCTGCTCAAATCATACGTCGAAACCTGGCAAATCTGGTATCGTTGGACTCGGCAAGGATTCAGGAGGAAAAAAAAGTTACTCCCATGAAAATAAGTCAACCACACCCAAAGATATAAGCATTTGGGAAAAAAATTATCCACTAGGTGTCGCTGTTTTGAAACTTCTCAGGCTCCTTCAGGGCATCGTGTTGATGACCCATACCAAGTTTCGTAACAATCCGTTCATGCGTTCATAAAACACAGCATTTTAGCACATAATTCAAAATGGCCGACAGCCAAAATGGCCGAGATGGTCAAATTGGATATCAGACGACTCAGCATGATGTCCCGAGACTTTTTTTTGCTGTGATTTTTTAATAAGCAGTAATTAGTAGAATATGGTCATGCTTTAATGTGTTCTTTATAAGTACTAATAAACCGTCAATATCCTAGTAATATGCATGATAATACGCAACTAGTTAATAGTGAGAATGGGACCCTACATCATGTTTTTCTCGCTCTGAATCTTGTTCTTTAATTTAGTTGTGTGCACTTTTTTTTCCGTATAGAAGCAAATGTATAATAAAATGTATGTTATGCGCTGAGGAAAAAATGTGTTTTACTTGATGTGACTACCGGCCATCCAAAATTCACCTTCTTCTTAATGTATGTTGCGCGTCTAATTGTGAACTGTTAAAAAAAATGACTTGATTGACTGATTTTTCTTAAATATTCTGTTCTTATGGTTATCAAATGATATCCCATATGAATGTAAAGCTATTCTTTAAAAAGCATAGAGAGGCTAATGTGATTTTAAAACATGCCATTCCCATTTTAAGATTATTCCTACACCTCTGGTAAAAAGTATATAATGTATTTATTATTGTGCACTGTATGTTACAGCTTCTTTAGCTTGTGTACTCTTACTCTTACTCTTGAAACTTTAATGCTCTCAGGGGAAATTGCTTATGATGATTTGTAAGTTGCTTTGGATAAAAGCGTCTGCTGAACGACTAAATGTCTGGTGTTTCCATCCATTATCCTTGCACAAACACTTATCGCGCTTCTGTTTCCTCTCACACAGCTTGAGCTGCCGTCTCTGTCAGATGCACTTGAGCCTCCTGCATTTCTAGAAAACCATCGTTTTGTAGCTTCTCAACCAGCGAGTGACCCAATTCTCATGTATGATGGGTGTTGAAACTTAACTTAAAGACTGAGTTTATGGGTAGACCTACAGGAAAAAGCATGTGGTGAACAGTAATGCACACATGAAGCGGAGTCTGCTGTGCTGAACTGTAGTATAATATAACACTGCTTCAAGGTTCCCTATCCACCTTATAATGCACTGCGGAAGTGAGCTATTATCTGTGAATGTGTGAGACTTCTGATTCATTAGCACTGCAGGGAAATAGAATAACAAAGTGCAGTTAACAGTAAAACTATGTGTGCTTTACAATTACGACAATACATTCAAATAATATAGTAAGAAACACCCGTTTGCAATATCAAGCAGCATAACGAGCAGTTTTGTACAGCTAAAAATAACTGGAGGGGGATGAGAGCGGAAACCAGACACATCCAATTTACAAATAGCGCTGCAAACTGATGTGTGATAGGGAGAAGAACGGAGTCCGGAAAAGAACAAGTAAGATTAGCTGCTACATGAATAGACAGACATGAATCCTGTATCAGATCTAGACAGGTGGAGCTGGGGAGGTGGAGGGGTTCAGAGGAACTCTGATAGCGCTGCGGGAAACACGGGACCAGACTGTTTAAATACTGAGCAATCTCATAGGCTGCAGGATCAACAGAGGCCAATCAGCTTGTGGTCATGCTGGTCAACTGCGCCATCTAGAGTTTCATGACTGAACTAGGTATATAATAGATGTTACTTAATTTACCATATCAGGAGCTTGCATTTCCGCACTCCACGCCGCTTCTTGTGTGTCTCTGTACACAGCGCATAGCATGCAAAAAAGTATTTTAAACACAGGCCCATATACAAACCTTAAAAGAGTCATTTTGACATATAAGAGGTCATCATACTATAAGAAATTACTGTAAGTTTCCGAACCAAAAACTTCCTTGTTAGTCCAAAAACAGCTTTTAGTGTAACCAAGCCCAGAGAACGCCTCGCTGTGGAATGAGCCTACAATAGATGGTGAAAGACCGCCTCTGCAGAAGAAGATCAACGCCTACTTCATCATCACAACTTTGGCCCCGCCCACTGGAGTGTTAGTGAGATGATGAGGAGAGAAGAGCGATACGATTCTAATGCCTGATCTGAGACCAGTGATTTCTGATATGATTCATGTACAGTCAGATGTTCTTTGTCTGTGTCAGAAAATCAAATCAGTGACTAAACGCTCAACTTCACATTGTGTCTCTTAGTAGGATGAAAATAATCTGTTATGTAAACTGAGATTAAATTATATATAGAAAGTGACCAAAGAACGCTCCCTTTACAATTGCTGGAGCTGTCAATCAAACAGCGTGACTGAGTTCTGGACTCTCGCCAAATCTCCCGTAATAATCAACAAATCTCTTATTTACATAGTGTTTGCACTGTTAGTTATGATGAAAGCATTCGTTAGTGTGCAGAAATCGATTTGCAACGACGAGATCACTGCATTCATGAGCTCAACATATCTGTGATCGGCTACAATGATCATCACTGCAACCTGAATATAATGCCATAGATCTGAATAAAGTGCTATAGATCTTAATATAATGCCATAGATAGATCTAAATATATTGCCAAAAATCTAAATATAATGCCATAGATCTAAATATAATGCTAATATACACTTTTTTAAGATTAGTTAGCCTTGAGAGCTGTAATAGTAAAAAACAGCCAATCACAGCAGGTGGCATTTACACTGAAGTCTCAGAGCAGGCAATCACAGCAGTGGGTGTTTACACTGAAGTCTCACAGCAGCCAATCACAGCAGAGGGTGTTTACACTGAAGTCTCATAGCAGCCAATCACAGCAGAGGGTGTTTACACTGAAGTCTCACAGTAGCCAATCACAGCAGAGGGTGTTTACACTGAAGTCTCAGAGCAGCCAATCACAGCAGAGGGTGTTTACACTGAAGTCTCAGAGCAGGGAATCACAGCAGAGGGTGTTTACACTGAAGTCTCACAGTAGCCAATCACAGCAGAGGGTGTTTACACTGAAGTCTCACAGTAGCCAATCACAGCAGAGGGTGTTTACACTGAAGTCTCACAGTAGCCAATCACAGCAACGGGCGTTTTCACTGAAGTCTCACAGTAGCCAATCACAGCAACTGGCGTTTACACTGAAGTCTCACAGCAGCCAATCACAGCAGTGGGCGTTTACACTGAAGTCTCACAGTAGCCAATCACAGCAACTGGCGTTTACACTGAATTATTTCAGCAGTGGGCGTTTACACTGAGTCTCACAGCAGCCAATCACAGCAGAGGGTGTTTACACTGAAGTCTCACAGTAGCCAATCACAGCAGAGGGTGTTTACACTGAAGTCTCACAGTAGCCAATCACAGCAGAGGGTGTTTACACTGAAGTCTCACAGTAGCCAATCACAGCAACGGGCGTTTACACTGAAGTCTCACAGTAGCCAATCACAGCAACTGGCGTTTACAGTGAAGTCTCACAGTAGCCAATCACAGCAGTGGGCGTTTACACTGAAGTCTCACAGTAGCCAATCACAGCAACTGGCATTTACAGTGAAGTCTCACAGTAGCCAATCACAGCAGTGGGCATTTACACTGAATTATTTCAGCAATGGGCGTTTACACTGAGTCTCACAGCAGCCAATCACAGCAGTGGGCATTTACACTGAATTATTTCAGCAATGGACGTTTACACTGAGTCTCACAGCAGCCAATCACATCAGTGGGCATTTACACTGAATTATTTCAGCAATGGGCGTTTACACTGAGTCTCACAGTAGCCAATCACAGCAGAGGGCATTTACACTGAAGTCTCACAGTAGCCAATCACAGCAACAGGCGTTTACACTGAGTCTCACAGTAGCCAATCACAGCAGAGGGTGTTTACACTGAAGTCTCACAGTAGCCAATCACAGCAGTTGGCGTTTAGACTGAAGTCTCACAGTAGCCAATCATAGCAACGGGCGTTTACACTGAAGTCTCACAGCAGCCAATCACAGCAGTAGGTGTTTACACTGAAGTCCCATAGCAGCCAATCACAGCAGAGGATGTTCACACTGAAGTCTCACAGTAGCCAATCACAGCAACGGGCATTTACACTGAAGTCTCATAGCAGCCAATCACAGCAGAGGGTGTTTACACTGAAGTCTCATAGCAGCCAATCACAGCAACGGGTGTTTACACTGAAGTCCCATAGCAGCCAATCACAGCAGAGGGTGTTTACACTGAAGTCTCATAGCAGCCAATCACAGCAGAGGGTGTTTACACTGAAGTCTCACAGTAGCCAATCACAGCAACGGGCATTTACACTGAAGTCTCATAGCAGCCAATCACAGCAGAGGGTGTTTACACTGAAGTCTCATAGCAGCCAATCACAGCAGAGGGTGTTTACACTGAAGTCTCATAGCAGCCAATCACAGCAGAGGGTGTTTACACTGAAGTCTCACAGTAGCCAATCACAGCAACGGGCGTTTACACTGAATTATTTCAGCAGTGGGCGTTTACACTGAGTCTCACAGCAGCCAATCACAGCAGAGGGAGTTTACACTGAAGTCTCACAGTAGCCAATCACAGCAGAGGGTGTTTACACTGAAGCCTCACAGTAGCCAATCACAGCAACGGGCGTTTACACTGAAGTCTCACAGTAGCCAATCACAGCAGAGGGTGTTTACACTGAAGTCTCACAGTAGCCAATCACAGCAACGGGCGTTTACACTGAAGTCTCACAGTAGCCAATCACAGCAACGGGCGTTTACACTGAAGTCTCACAGTAGCCAATCACAGCAGAGGGTGTTTACACTGAAGCCTCACAGTAGCCAATCACAGCAACGGGCGTTTACACTGAAGTCTCACAGTAGCCAATCACAGCAGAGGGTGTTTACACTGAAGTCTCACAGTAGCCAATCACAGCAACGGGCGTTTACACTGAAGTCTCACAGTAGCCAATCACAGCAGAGGGTGTTTACACTGAAGCCTCACAGTAGCCAATCACAGCAACGGGCGTTTACACTGAAGTCTCACAGTAGCCAATCACAGCAGAGGGTGTTTACACTGAAGCCTCACAGTAGCCAATCACAGCAACGGGCGTTTACACTGAGTCTCACAGTAGCCAATCACAGCAGTGGGCGTTTACACTGACGTCTCACAGTAGCCAATCACAGCAGTGGGCGTTTACACTGACGTCTCACAGTAGCCAATCACAGCAGTGGGCGTTTACACTGAAGTCTCACAGTAGCCAATCACAGCAGTGGGCGTTTACACTGACGTCTCACAGTAGCCAATCACAGCAGTGGGCGTTTACACTGAATTATTTCAGCAGTGGGCGTTTACACTGAGTCTCACAGCAGCCAATCACAGCAGAGGGTGTTTACACTGAAGTCTCACAGTAGCCAATCACAGCAGAGGGTGTTTACACTGAAGTCTCACAGTAGCCAATCACAGCAGAGGGTGTTTACACTGAAGTCTCACAGTAGCCAATCACAGCAGAGGGTGTTTACACTGAAGTCTCACAGTAGCCAATCACAGCAACGGGCGTTTACACTGAAGTCTCACAGTAGCCAATCACAGCAACTGGCGTTTACACTGAAGTCTCACAGTAGCCAATCACAGCAGTGGGCGTTTACACTGACGTCTCACAGTAGCCAATCACAGCAGTGGGCGTTTACACTGAATCTCACAGTAAATGGTAAATGGACTGCATTTATATAGCGCTTTTAACAGACCAATGGCCATCCAAAGCGCTTTACATATTGCCTCACATTCACCCATTCACACACCGACGGCGGTGTCAGCCATGCAAGGCGCCATCCAGCTCGTCGGGAGCAGCTGGGGTTAGGTGTCTTGCTCATGGACACCTCGACACTTGGTCAGGTGGAACCGGGGATTGAACCACCAACCTTCCGGTTTGTAGACAACCTACATGAACCACTGAGCCACTGCCGCCCCATGTAGCCAATCACAGCAGTGGACGTTTACACTGAGTCTCACAGCAGCCAATCACAGCAGAGGGCGTTTACACTGAAGTCTCACAGTAGCCAATCAGAGCAACAGGCGTTTACACTGAGTCTCAGAGTAGCCAATCACAGCAGAGGGTGTTTACACTGAAGTCTCACAGTAGCCAATCACAGCAGAGGGTGTTTACACTGAAGTCTCACAGTAGCCAATCACAGCAGTTGGCGTTTAGACTGAAGTCTCACAGTAGCCAATCACAGCAGTGGGCGTTTACACTGAAGTCTCACAGTAGCCAATCATAGCAACGGGCGTTTACACTGAAGTCTCACAGTAGCCAATCATAGCAACGGGCGTTTACACTGAAGTCTCACAGCAGCCAATCACAGCAGAGGATGTTCACACTGAAGTCTCACAGTAGCCAATCACAGCAGAGGGTGTTTACACTGAAGTCTCACAGTAGCCAATCACAGCAACGGGCGTTTACACTGAAGTCTCACAGTAGCCAATCACAGCAGAGGGTGTTTACACTGAATTATTTCAGCAGTGGGCGTTTACACTGAGTCTCACAGCAGCCAATCACAGCAGAGGGTGTTTACACTGAAGTCTCACAGTAGCCAATCACAGCAACGGGCGTTTACACTGAAGTCTCACAGTAGCCAATCACAGCAGTGGGCGTTTACACTGACGTCTCACAGTAGCCAATCACAGCAACTGGCGTTTACACTGAAGTCTCACAGTAGCCAATCACAGCAGTGGGCGTTTACACTGAAGTCTCACAGTAGCCAACCACAGCAGTGGGCGTTTACACTGAGTCTCACAGCAGCCAATCACAGCAGAGGGTGTTTACACTGAAGTCTCACAGTAGCCAATCACAGCAGAGGGTGTTTACACTGAAGTCTCACAGTAGCCAATCACAGCAGAGGGTGTTTACACTGAAGTCTCACAGTAGCCAATCACAGCAGAGGGTGTTTACACTGAAGTCTCACAGTAGCCAATCACAGCAGTGGGCGTTTACACTGACGTCTCACAGTAGCCAATCACAGCAGTGGGCGTTTACACTGAAGTCTCACAGTAGCCAATCACAGCAGTGGGCGTTTACACTGAATCTCACAGTAGCCAATCACAGCAGTGGACGTTTACACTGAGTCTCACAGCAGCCAATCACAGCAGTGGGCATTTACACTGAATTATTTCAGCAATGGGCGTTTACACTGAGTCTCACAGTAGCCAATCACAGCAGAGGGCGTTTACACTGAAGTCTCACAGTAGCCAATCACAGCAGAGGGCGTTTACACTGAAGCCTCAGAGTAGCCAATCACAGCAGTGGGCGTTTACACTGAAGTCTCACAGTAGCCAATCACAGCAGTGGGCGCAATTAACACACTGCATTATGGGTATTCCCTGGCGGTTGAGGGGTTGCACGCTTGGTTTTGCAGTGCATTATGGGATTGAATGAGTGCATTCAATAACGTCTACCACTACAAAATGGCTGTGCTTTCAAATCGTGCACTACACAAGGATACGGAGGGATTTCAACACAGCCAGTGCACCTCCTCAAGTGTTGACTGGATCTTTGGCTCAGATCATCATCAGACCGTTCTAGATATAATATATCACGCTCATCACATCTTCAACCAATGCATTAACAAATTTGATGGCAAGACACCAACAAGGAGCTGAGGCTGCATCTCTGCAACCCTTTGGCGTGTATTCACATGTGCAATCGTGACAATTACAGCTTTGCCTGATGGAATCATATTCCACAGTTTTTGTGCTAGGCATAACTTAAGTAATAATTACAGTAAGATAGATACAAATACGATTTTGCTAAATGTTACATTACAATTCTGCATAAGTGACAGCCTTTGAAAGCCAGAATGAATCAAGCATGCGCGCGTTTAAAGGAAAAATCAACAAAAACACAGATCGGTGTGTAGAGAGTGAGTGATGGCTGTACCTGAAAACACACATAGCTCGTGCTATTATTAGCCTCTGAGATCAGATGTAAATATGAGTCATGAATGAGCCGCTGTGCGTGTATTGCAGTGCTATCAATTCTTCATGTAAAAGCACTTACAGCTGGAGCTCCTCTCACCCTCCATCACACACACACACACACACACACACACACACAACGACAGCCATTTGCAGAGAGGAAGAAGCGCTCACGCTCTGAGGATTCTCAGAAAACACACACACTCGTGAATACACACGCTTTATTAATCGAAGAGAACCTGAAAGCGTGTGTGGGGAATTATTTGTGAATGCAGCGCGCGCCCGAGAAAATATTCAAACGCGTGACAATTCTCATTCACACGATCATAGCCTCTCTCTCTCAGCATCCGTGTGGTTTCCCCGTTTGTCATCTTGAGCTCAGGTGTGTCGATCCCTCTGATGGGTCGACGTCAGCACATTGGCAGCCTCGTCTCGGTCCCCATGCTGTTGTGTTCGTGAACAGAGATCGTAGCCTAGAAACAAGCACCACAGCATCCTCCTCACCCCGGCATCCTCAGCATCCCCTCAAAATCAAATACGCTCCTCACTGTCAACCCGTGCATCACATTCGAGGATTCGCTGTTACCGTGTGTGTGGTGAAATACCCCCGTTCTTACCGATGCATCCCCGCCCTGGGTTCGAGTCCAGCCCCGGCCGCTGCGCCATTCACGGGCTTCACGAGCTGTCCAGAGCCCAGCGGTGCTGAAACCGACATCCCCACCACGGTGGCCCCTTCTCCGCCCTCCAGGCTCGCCTCATTGCCCATGGCTGGATCTAGCGAGCAGGTCGATTATGTTTTCTATTTATAATAAACTCAGGGAACGCAATTATATAAAAAGATTCGCTCAGCGCCGATCTTCCTCCGCCATCATCATCCCTCTCTCTCTCTCCTGCGCATTCAGTGCGCTCGAGCTCGGGTGGGAGGGGACACACATCCAGCAACTACAGTACGCGCGCGTGCACGCCTCAAATCTAGGATAGACGGCATATATTTATTTATATATGTGCAGCGCAACATTTACTCCCATATCATATACAGGTGCTGGTCATATAATTAGAATATCATCAAAAAGTTGATTTATTTCACTAATTCCATTCAAAAAGTGAAACTTGTATATTATATTCATTCATTACACACAGACTGATATATTTTAAATGTTTATTTCTTTTCATTTTGATGATAATAACAGACAACTAATGAAAATCCCAAATTCAGAATCTCAGAAAATTAGAATATTACTTAAGACCAATACAAAGAAAGGATTTTTAGAAATCTTGGCCAACTGAAAAGTATGAACATGAAAAGTATGAGCATGTCCAGCACTCAATGCTTAGTTAGGGCTCCTTTTGCCTGAATTACTGCAGCAATGCGGCGTGGCATGGAGTCGATCAGTCTGTGGCACTGCTCAGGTGTTATGAGAGCCCAGGTTGCTCTGATAGTGGCCTTCAGCTCTTCTGCATTGTTGGGTCTGGCATATCGCATCTTCCTCTTCACAATACCCCATAGATTTTCTATGGGCTTAAGGTCAGGTGAGTTTGCTGGCCAATTAAGGACAGGGATATCATGGTCCTTAAACCAGGTACTGGTTGCTTTGGCACTGTGTGCAGGTGCCAAGTCCTGCTGGAAAATGAAATCTGCATCTCCATAAAGTTGGTCAGCAGTAGGAAGCATGAAGTGCTCGCAAAACTTCCTGGTATACGGCTGTGTTGACCTTGGACCTCAGAAAACACAGTGGACCAACACCAGCAGATGACATGGCACCCCAAACCATCACTGACTGTGGAAACTTTACACTGGACCTCAAGCAACGTGGATTGTGTGCCTCTCCTCTCTTCCTCCAGCCTCTGGGACCCTGATTTCCAAAGGAAATGCAAAATTTACTTTCATCAGAGAACATAACTTTGGACCACTTTTTTTCCTTTTTGTCTTTAGCCCAGGCGAGACGCTTCTGACGCTGTCTGTTGTTCAGGAGTGGCTTGACACAAGGAATGCGACAGCTGAAACCCATGTCTTGCATACGTCTGTGCGTAGTGGTTCTTGAAGCATTGACTCCAGCTGCAGTCCACTCTTTGTGAATCTCCCCCACATTTTTGAATGGGTTTTGTTTCACAATCCTCTCCAGGGTGCAGTTATCCCTATTGCTTGTACACTTTTTTCTACCACATCTTTTCCTTCCCTTCGCCTCTCTATTAATGTGCTTGGACACAGAGCTCTGTGAACAGCCAGCCTCTTTTGCAATGACCTTTTGTGTCTTGCCCTCCTTGTGCAAGGTGTCAATGGTCGTCTTTTAGTCAACTATCAAGTCAGCAGTCTTCCCCATGATTGTGTAGCCTACAGAACTAGACTACAGAGAGACCATTTAAAGGCCTTTGCAGGTGTTTTGAGTTAATTAGCTGATTAGAGTGTGGCACCATGTGTCTTCAATATTGAACCTTTTCACAATATTCTAATTTTCTGAGATAGATTTGGGATTTTCCTTAGTTGTCAAATATAATCATCAAAATTAAAAGAAATAAATATTTATAATGAATGAATATAATATACAAGTTTCACTTTTTGAATGGAATTAGTGAAATTTTTTGATGATATTCTAATTATATGACCAGCACCTGTATATCATAAACTCGCTCTCATATTGTGTTATGGAGTCACACTGGTCGAGTTCTGCTTGAAAACTAGGGCAGAAAACCTCCCATTATGCTTCACGTGGGCTGCGCTAGCACTGGCAATCCATCCGGAAAGCTTTTAGTCTTTCTTCAGCTCAATCATTGTGGTGTGTGTGCGCTGTGGTGTAATGGATTCTCGAGGCTAAACACCAGTAATGTATATAAAGCTGCACGTGAATGAATCCGGAACTCGTGCTCAGTTCACAAACAGCACATAGAAACATTATAGAGGATACTTCATATAATATTCCTTAATTCACTTTTTTCTAGTAATAAAACATGTTTACAAGAGGTTTTATTTGTTAAAAATAAACAATTAATTTAAATGTAAAATGTAGCCTATAAATCAAAATTGATTCATTAGACCTAAATGCGTAAAATGATCCTATGATGGGAATCCCTATAAAGATGCATAAGCTTTTCTTGTAAGAGTACAGATTGTCAGTGTTTCCTTTAATTGGCCACTAGAGGACATCACATCCAAACACAGACAGATGACAGTTTTTTAAATATATAGGGTAAGATGATTCAGTTGAAACACTTTTGAGGTTGATTGATCTACTTTTGTGTCTGGAAAAGAGTGTTCTAGTCCAGGGCTTTCCAACCCTTAGGACCATGGACCCCAAAGATGAGCATCCTCGTGTGAGGGACATCCTGACATAAACACCCAATTAATGCACTAATAATTCATATTATACATCTAACATTAGTTTCTATTAAGCTACTTTATTATATATATTTTCTACTCACTAAAATAACAAACTGTCAATTATTTATTTATTCAATTATTATTTTTGAATCTTTAATTGAATAATTTTTTTTTTAATTAAAAAAAAGATTTAAAAAAAATCGATTCCTAATCACATTTGCATTAATTTATTTTAATCGAATTTATTTATTTTAATTTTTTTAAACATTTTAATATGTTAATTTAACATTTAATCACTTATTGATTGATTTATTTGTTTGTTTATAATCAAATTTATTGATGTACTTAATAATAGGCCAATATAACAATTCAATAATTTATTTATTTATTTTAATCTAATTTGTTTATTTACATTTATTTTTTTCTCTACACTTTTAAACAAATTCATAAATAAGAAATTAATGTATAAAAATAATAAATTAAGCAAATTTATTTTTTACTTATTTTAATTGTATTATTTATATTTGTACATGTTTTATGTTAATTTAACATTTAATCACTTGTTGATTTATTTTAATCTTATTTATTGATTTATTTTAATATTTATTTATGTATTGATTAATGTATTATTTATTTTAATCTTATTTATTTATTTGTTTATTCATGTTTTATTTATTTTAATCTTATTTATTTTAATCTTATTTATTGATTTATTTTACTCTTATTTATTTATTGATTGATTAATTTATTATTTATTTTAATCATATTTAGTTATTTATTTACATTTGTTCATGTTTTTTCTCTAGACTTTTCCCCGGGCCCGTTTGAAAACCCCTGATCCTTGACACTGTATTATGTTGAATTTGTGTTTATTTGTTAATGAGGGATTTGTGGACACATTAATATTCTTAGATTTGTGGGGTAAAAGTTATAGTTTTTAGTCAAAAGATCAAATTAGACCCTTGGGGTAAGACGAGCCACTCGGAATTGGCACAGAAGTGTTACTATAGTGTTATTATTTTGAAATGTAATTAATAGGGTTATTATTCAGTATTTCCATGAATTGGATGTACATTTCAGACATCTTTGCTTTCATTAAAACCTACAGGTTAGTAGATTTCACTGTGTTTATGATATATCTTCAATTAAAACATGGGCAATTAAATATATAAAATATTAATATGCTTACATAAGTCAAAGAATATATTAATATTGTACCTTTCAGATGAATCTCTTTTACTGTCACTGGTTATTCAATCAGTCAACTAAATTGTCAAAATAACAATTTAGATACAATTAGTTTTAGTACTTTACATTAATTACTTCAATTATATATATATATATATATATATATATATATATATATATATATATATATATATATATATATATATATATATATATATATATATATATATATATATATATATATATATATATATATATATATATATATAATAATATAATCATATAATAATATAATATATTTATTATATATATATATATATAATAATAGAATAATAATTAAATCAAAAGTTATTTATTTATCTAGTAGGGTCCATATTACCCCTCTTTTAATATCTGACATTTCTATAACAACTAAATATGCAAATGTTTCTATTTATTGCTTATAATAACACATTGCACAATGATGCATCCATCATCATCATCCTGCACAAGGTCATTTATATCTAAATATGTTACAGTTTAAAAGTAAATGCACATCTGAAGGGGCTCTATCTTTCCTCATGTCACTCTACATCAGGTAAACATTGACAAATGTGTTGTAACATATGGGGAACAATTTACATTTGAGAAATACAAGAAGTGATTCATCTTAAAGAAGCAATAAACACAGGAAGTGCCAGTAATACACACTTCCAGGCATTCAGAATAGAACGAGCTAGAACAGGAAGAGATTAAAGTCCATGAATGCCACCATGAAATTAAAATGAACAATTCTTATTGTTTATGATTTACGGGTGCACATCTTTAACTGCTTTAAAAAAAAAAAGGCCTTTTAGTGTCACATTCTTGAAACCCGTAGAAAATAAAAGCTCACACACACAATATCGTATATAAAACATATGACCAAATCTAGAATGTGTAAATGTGCAGTGTCTAAAGAGAAGCCGCTGATAATGGGCGCACATGAATCACTGGCATTTCTAGGTCAGCATTGCTCACAGAATCAGGTCACAGTGAAGGAAGAACGCCGTTCCTCAGAACATCTCGTGTGCTTCACGCACTTACAGAAGATTTCCTTTAATCTGGGCTTTTAATGAGATCCTCTCACAAGAAACATGAGTCATTTTAATTACATATATTCATAAGAGGTGTTCTTTTCTTCTTTTAAAGGTGCCCTAGAATAAAAAATGTAATTAACCGTGGCATAGTTGAATAACAAGAGTTCAGTACATGGACATCACATACAGTGAGTCTCAAACACCATTGCTTCCTCCTTCATATGTAAATCTCGTTTGTGAAAAACATCACAGAAAAATGGACGAATCTCAACATAACACCGACTGTCACGCAACAGTCGCGATCATTAATATGCACGCCCCCAACATTTGCATGTTCAAAGAATCGGGAGTTGTGTATCTGCAGGTATTGTGAAGAAACAAGCGACGCGAGGATAGCGAAAATGGCAGATAATGTAAAAAAATGTTATGTTCCAGGCTGTGCAGGGGCATAGCTGTCAACCCTCCCGTTTTTTCCGGGTTTCTCACGTATTTTAGCTCTTTTCCTGCAAAATATCCGTATTTTTACGCTCTGATTGTGTTAAAGGGTTATGCTGCGTTCTATTATTTATCCGTGTCGGAGCTCCGACTAGGAAGACAGACGTTACCTAGCAACACGCACCAACACGCCCCCTTTCCTCGGATTTTGCCGCTCGGAAGTTTGGACAACCGTGAGGACACCGAGCAAGAATTCCGAATCGGAATACAAGATGGCTGCGACCTGTGTGACTTTAAGTACGAATTGTTTTCATTGTTTTTGGACCGATTTAGTTGTTTAAATGTTCATTTGGCAAAGATGTTCAGATATCTCTATGCCTAGTAGACCTACAACAAACGTTCATTAAAAAGGGTCCTGTACCCGCCTTTTTCAAACTGGCGCAGCGCTGACTCGCGGTAGGTAACGTTAGAAAATGCATGATTTTATTTGATAACGTTAACCTAGATTATTGTTAGCTATTATTATATAACCAAGTGTGTGTGCGGAGTGTGGAGCGGCCAGTGCTACCATAGCAACAGCTTTCCGGGTGGCGTCCATGTTTTTCTCCGACTCGGACGCGCAAAACATACCAGAACGCTTGAAGTGTGGAAGTGACGTCATATCCGAGGGCCGAGTCGGATCGTTGACCATAATAGAACGCACCATTAGTTCACCCAAAATTGAAAATAAAGTCAGTAATTACTCACCCTCATGTTGTTCCAACCATGTAAGACCTTCGTTCATCTTCGGAACATAATTTAGTATATTTTTGATGAAATCTGAGAGCTGTCTCACTCCTCCATAGGCTTTCAGAGGGAATGAAACTTGATGGCCCAGAATAGTAAGTAAAAACGTCATTTAAGGAGTCCAAATGACTACAGTGGCTCTGTATTAAGTCTATCATGCGACGAAAATACTTTTTGAGCGGAAAAACAACAAAATAACGACTTTATCCCACTATATACTCTCTGACGAGAGTTCGCGGGAGTGCCACGACGCATGCGCGAGTTCTCGCGCATGCGTCGTGGCACTCCCGCGAACTCTCGTCAGAGGCTCAAATTGAACAATAATAGTGGGATAAAGTCGTTATTTTTGTTGTTTTTCCGCTCAAAAAGTATTTTCGTCGCATGATAGACTTAATACAGAGCCACTGTAGTCATTTGGACTCCTTAAATGACGTTTTTACTTACTATTCTGGGCCATCAAGTTTCAGTCCCTCTGAAAGCCTATGGAGGAGTGAGACAGCTCTCAGATTTCATCAAAAATATACTAAATTATGTTCCGAAGATGAACGAAGGTCTTACATGGTTGGAACAACATGAGGGTGAGTAATTACTGACTTTATTTTCAATTTTGGGTGAACTAACCCTTTAACTCAGAACACGCAACTATCTGTGTCTGTGAAGTGGCTTGCACTTGGGTTGCTAGACCTCCAGTCAAGCAGGTGGCAGTACACAGACAGTAGCTTAGGCCAGTGTTTACCAACCGGGGTGCCGTTTGACGAGAGCAGGGGTGCCGTGTAAAAGTCCTTCAAATATATTTTTTATGTTCAAATTTTTCAAATAATTCTCTCTTTGTAAACTTTGTTCATTGCATGCCGTATGTTCGAATATGACCAGTCATTTTAGCCGTCATTACCGGGTGTAGTGCCAGAAGACGCGAATGAGAAGTCGCGCGCACTGTGAGAAAATGTGTCTCTGTGCACTCATCCGAAAGCGCGCACACGTCTCACAGCGCGCAAATATTGAGTTCTCTTCCATGATGGGGGTGCCACAAAATGGAGAACATTCTCAAAGGGTGCCATGACTGAAAAAAGGTTGTGAAACACTGGCTTAGGCTACTATCGAAGAAGAAGACAGTTGCAGCGGCGGGCGGGAGGAAGAGGGAAAAAGCGGGAAGTGAACTTATAGTAGATGAGTGTGATGGGCGATGATGGATCAGGACGCTGACGGCCAAAATCAAAATATATTGTGTAGTTATAAACTCTTGAGACTGTTAATGATTAGTGCTTTTTTTTAAAGGTCCCGTTCTTCATGTGTTTTTGAAGCTTTGATTGTGTTTTCAGTGTGCAATATAACATGTGTTCATGTTTCGCGTGTAAAAAAACACAGTATTTTTAACACAATTTACTCATCTGTATACCGTTGTTTTCACTGTCCTGAAAACGGCTGATGAGTTCCTTTATTCTATGAAGTCCCTCCTTCAGAAATACGTAACGAGTTCTGATTGTGCCAGCGGTTCCTGTGTTGTGATTTGACCGCAGCTTAGCGAACGTGGCACGGTTCCTGTGTTGTGATTCGACAGCAGCTGGTCACGCCTCTTAACGGCTTAATGATCTCTACAGCGTCCCTGGGAAAGCCAAACAAAGGTGATTTGACTCCGGGATGAAAATAACAGCGTCTCGACGACATGGCGACAAACACACTCAAACGCAACACTTCCTTTTCTCCACGCGACACGTCCTCTTCTCCACGTGGCACAGCAACAAGACCACGCCCCCTTTTTCGTGTATTCTTGTGAGCGGAGGTTAGTCAACAAACTGTTCTACTGACGTAATTAAAGCAGGCTGTACCAGGATGTAGTCCAAGCCGGCCGTTCGCTGTAGGCTTTGAAAGGGAACTTCTGTTAAATAAAATATCTCGCTTGGCATTGAACTTTGAGCTTTATAATTTTACAGGTATTATTTATGCTCTAACAGCAACATTACACACTAACTAAAGTTTGAACAATGGGATCACGAAGAACGGGACCTTTAAAAGTTTGTGGGTAAGAATCGTGTAAAAAAAAAAAAAAATCCCATATTTTACAGATGGTTTCCGGGAAATCTCCCTTATTTTCAATGTTGACAGCTATGTGCAGGGGACCTGAGGACTTTTCATACCCACAGAGCAAAACTGTCATCAGGCATGGTTGATGTTTATCTATAACCGGATACCGCAACAATTTAATTCAAACTTGTTTGTTTGCTCGGCCCATTTCACCACAGACAGTTTTTCTAACCTGGGACAATATCAAACAGGCTTCGCTCAGCGCCTGATACTGGAGAAGCGGTAATTCAAACTATATTCCCGCAGGCAGTAAGTAGTGCTTTTATCCACTTATTGACTGTCTAAACAATTTCTGATTAAATTGAAAGTTTCTTTGTGAGACAACATTAATGATAATACCCCTTGTGTTGTCTAGATCCAACGCAAGATGCTAGTACAGTAACAATAGGAAACTTCAATTAGCATGTAACAGTATGTCAAATGACAAAGGTTAATATTATTTCCTGCCCGTGTTGTCATATAAATCTACAAAATACAACCGTATACATATGGCAATCCCTTTTAGATAGAATAGTCGGATAGAATAGACCCTTTTCACATTTCCGAGTTTCTCAGAGCGGAAGTCCTCATGGTTGGGTTAACTATTGTAGTTGTGAATGAGAGAATACATAAAATATTTTTTTGTGTACCCATTTGCTCAAATAGCAAAATAAAAACGCCACAATAGTGATTTTACAACTTTCAAAAAGAGGGGAAAAATAGAGTGAGACTGATAACGGCAGTCAAAAGAGAGAAATATGTAAATTTTTATCACTGGCAGCAGCGGTAACTTGTTTTTTTTTTGTCATTTGATGCTAAATTAATCAAATACAAAGTATTAGTGTTATAAATGTAGGGGAGACCGGGGATGGTTGTAACATTTTTTACCTTTCTGTCTATATCTTAGAGTACTTTTAAGCCAGTGTGTTCAAAATGTGATTTAAACTAGTTACAAGTGTCTGCTATTAAATTACATAGCTATTATCTTCTCAACACAAACAGAAAATGCATGGTTTAGTTTTAAACACGAGAAGTGAAATGTTACAATTCACCCCATAGTCTGGGTTAGTTGTAACATACCCTGGGGTGAGATGTAACATTATGATATCCACCGGGGTGATATGTAACACAATGAAATAAGGATTATGACAAAAAAAATATTTTGAAAGCTTTTTATTCAACACTGACTGACAATATAACTGTCAGTCATCTCAGTCATAGTAATTGACCATAATAAATTGAACTTGAACACAAACATTGTGTGTAAGCACGTTTGTTACTGTCACTCATAGTATTGGCCATAGTAAAATATTGAAATTGACCTCTTGAACGTGTGTGTGTGTCTGTGTGTGTCTATTTTATCCCTATTTCTACTCTTTACCCTACTTACCTCGCCCCTGAAATTCAAATAAAAAATAAATAAATTCAACAAAAATGTTCTTGGGCTAGGTTGTAACATTATTGTTACAACTAACCCCGAGTCTTGTTGTTACAACTAACCCAGAGTCATGTAGCCATGAACTAGCTCACCTTACAGCTAACAGCTAAAACATTAGCACTAACAATTTGCATGAAAAATATCTACACAGACACACAATAAACATAATTTACATTTGATGAGTTTAACTACAAAGCAGAAATTCCCATAACAAAAATAAACAAAGTAAAAAAAGTAACTTTCTTACCTCAAAAATGTTTTTTTCACACTAGCATCTGCTATGTCTGCCACAGAGCTCTACTTTTTCAAATGTGGAATAAGGACTAAACTCAGCATGTGCGAAGTGAATCAGATGATTTGATTAGAGAGATTGGAGTTGCTACAACTGACCCGTGTTACAACCATCCCCGGTCTCCCTACATACATTTAAAAAAAATGAAAATACAAAAAAACGTTGCAGGGTTTACGATATTGATGACTGTTAAAACGTCTGTGAAAAGGGTCTGTTATAATTTAGCTATATTTCACAGGGCTCTCAACACGCATTTCAACCCGTTCACACGCCACACCTTGTATTTCTCACGCAGAGAAATTTCCAGGATAATGCCCACCAAGTTGCGCCGCTATTAAGAGGAATCAAGTGAGTT
This sequence comes from Romanogobio albipinnatus, assembly GCA_023566225.1. Classification (NCBI taxonomy): domain Eukaryota; kingdom Metazoa; phylum Chordata; class Actinopteri; order Cypriniformes; family Gobionidae; genus Romanogobio; species Romanogobio albipinnatus. The sequence continues at coordinate 7,639,756 of CM042253.1, read as the reverse complement.
CCACATAGCGTTCAGAAGGCCCTGCCACGCACCAGCCAATCAAATAAAAAAATATAGCTACCGAACAGCCAATCAGAAAAAAGCATTGCTGTATCCGGGTAAGATTTAGATATTCCTTCAACAACAACGTTTACATTCTGCCACCTACTGGTGGTTTTGTTTAATGTTTTCTTTCCAACTTTTCTTATTTGTATATTCAAAAATATCCAATAACAATCTCATAACATTTTTCAGTGTAAATTATTTAATTTGATTGGCAACAGCCCTAGAGTGTCTTAATCTAATTTAATTTATAGATCAAATTTAAGAATATAAAATGAAAGCTGAAGCATAGCCTATATTTAATAAGATTATGGGAAATGCCCTTCATAAAAGGTAAAAATATCAAAGATATGCAGATTTAAATATGTCAGAACTGATTGAACACTGGTGAGACTATTGCTTCAGAATAAATTATATTTACAACACAGTAAATTTTGAAAATAAAGAAAATATACATATATATATATATATATATATATATATATATATATATATATATATATATATATATATATATTCCAAAGTATTATGGATTATTAATTTGCCTCTTCCCTGACATCTTTGAAATAGAGAAATGCAAGAATTAATACTATGCGCGCACACACACACACACCCCAGCGGGCAATTGATGTCAAAACGACGTCAAATTGACATCAAACATTGACGTCAAAAAACAGGTCAAAAATGCAAATCAAATTGATGTCAAAAACTTGATGTCAATTTGACATCCACACATTGATGTCTTCTCAACCACCAAAATAATGACACAAAAGTAATAATGTAAGAACAATTTATTCATCAGGCTTATATGTGAAAAATACTATTGCATTTTGGTACATACAATACAGGATTTTGTATCTAGAAACAATATAAAGCAAATTAAAATAGTATGGAAAAAGTGAAATTTCAATTAAATGGTTAGTTCACCCAAAAATGTAAATTCTGTCATTAATTACTTACCCTCATGTTGTTCGACACCCGTTAGACCTTGGTTCATCTTCAGACACATTAAAATATTTTAGTTGAAATCCGATGGCTGAGAAAGGCCTCCATTGGCAGCAATGACATTTCCTCTCTCAAGACCCATAAAAGGTACTTAAGACGTTGTTGAAAGATGATTGATGTAGATAAATGTACACCTAATCTGAATCTGAACACAGATCAATCGCTGCCCATTCCCCCATATCTGTCGGGAGCAGATATAGTTCTTCATATGATTTGTTTATATCAGCCTCTGAAGATGCTGGGCTTGACTGCTGTACAGCACCTGAATGAAGATGGAGCAAATATTGTATTACTCGTTTCACAGCATTTAAAGCATTAATACGATTTTCAGCAACCATCACTTGTTTATCATTTATTCACAAAGTAATTTAAACTCTCTAAAGCTAGTGTTATACTTTCTGTGTTGTGCTGCCATTCTAATAATAAAAGACTTTAACTACAGTAGGCTACTGACAGAACTGATCTTTAGCAAACTGTGTGCCGGTTTGTTTTAGCCTATTTATTATTTATTCCACGGTAAGAACACCATAGTCTTGTGATCTGTGGATGAAGAATTTCTAAAAAAGGAAATGATGATGACAAGGATATTAAACCGAGCTGAAAGGTACGGTGTGTCTTTAGCGCCCCAAATACTATGGTGCGTGTCCACTGGTGTGGAGCAGAGTGAGTGTTTTCATTTAATTCCTATAGAAGCTGAGCTTCACGCTCGCACGTGAGGGAGAAGCTCAACTTCCAAATGAACATGAAAATGAAAACGCTCACTCTGCTCCACACCAGTGGACACACATGCCTAGTCATAGTTTTCAGTCACATGACTGTTGCGAGCCCTGGAGGGCAGCTCCTGCTGCACTATTTCAGTCACTTAAAGCAGCAGGACGTTTTTAAAACGCTTAAAGGGTTAGTTCACCCAAAAATGAAAATTCTGTCATTAATTACTCACCCTCATGTCGTTCGACACCCGTAAGATCTCCGTTCATATTTGGAACACAAATGAAGATATTTTAGTGTAATGCTGATGGCTGAGAAAGGCTTCAGACAGGCCTCCATTGGCATTCAGTACATTTCCTCTCCCAGGACGCATAAAAGGCACTTAAAACGTCGTTACAAAGTCCATCTCACCACAGTGACGACAAGAGCTTTTGTGCGCAAAAAAAAATCAAAATAACACCTTTATCCAAATTGTTCTTTCCTTCCATGTGTGCCTCCACGACGCATGCGCGAGAATATGACGCAGATCCGCCGTTCGGACACATGACCCAGAAGCGATTTGTTTATAATCAGAGGAAGACGCGCGTGTCTAAGCTTTTGGATTCTACATTGATCGTGCTTTAGGTCTCTGCGTAGTGCTCAAAATCGGACTAAAGTGTGCATTTCATGGATTCCAGAACGCTGGCGCCACGTCATATTCTTGCGCATGCGTCGTGGAGGCACACACGGAAGGGAAGAACAAGCTGGATAAAGGTGTTATTTTGATTTTTTTTTGCGCACGAAAACTATTGTCGTCGCATCGTAAAATTATTGTAGAGTCACTGTGGTGAGATGGACTTTGTAACGACGTTTTAAGTGCCTTTATGCGTCTTGGGAGAGGAAATGTACTGAATGCCAATGGAGGCCTATCTGAAGCCTTTCTCAGCCATCAGCTTTACACTAAAATATCTTAATTTGTGTTCCGAATATGAACGGAGGTCTGACGGGTGTCGAACGACATGAGGGTGAGTAATTAATGACAGAATTTTCATTTTTGGGTGAACTAACCCTTTAACATGAAACACACTATAGGGTGAGTTGCACCAACATTCAATTAAATGGTTAGTTCACCCAAAAATGTAAATTCTGTCATTAATTACTTACCCTCATGTTGTTCGACACCCGTTAGACCTTGGTTCATCTTCAGACACATTAAAATATTTTAGTTGAAATCCGATGGCTGAGAAAGGCCTCCATTGGCAGCAATGACATTTCCTCTCTCAAGACCCATAAAAGGTACTTAAGACGTTGTTAAAAAGTCCTTCTCACTGCAGTGGTTCTACAATAATTTAATGAAGCGTTCTTGTGTCCCGTCTGGGCCTCTGACGTGAACGCGAGAATATGACGTAGAGCCGAAAGCGAGGAGCTTTGTTTACAAGCAGAGGAAGACTCGCCGTATCTAAGCTGCTGAATTCTACATTGATTGTGCTTTAGGTCTTGGCTTAGTGCTCAAATGGTGCTAAAGTGTGCATTTCCTGGATGCCCGAACGCCGGCTCTACGTCATATTCTCGTCCATGCGTCATGGTGCTTAGTGTATGGAGGCCTTTCTGAGCCATCGGATTTCAACAAAAAATCCGTTGTTCATCTTAATTCGTGTTCCGAAGATGAACAAAGGTCTTAGTGGACTAATGTAGCATTAGATTTCTATTTTGAATAAATGTTGTTGAATAAAAAAAAATCTATATTAAGCAGCACAACTGTTTCCATTATTAATAATAACTGAGCAGCAAATCATTCGAATGATTTCTGAAGGATCATGTGACACTGACAACTGGAGTAATGATGCTGAAAATACAGCTTTGATCACAGGAATACATTACGCTTAAAAATATATTCAAATAGAAAACAGCTGTTTTAATACTCTTTCACAATGTTATTGTCTTTACTGTACTTTTAATCAAATACATGCAGTCTTGGTGGGCATTAGATACTTTTTTCAAAGATATACAACACCAACACCAAACTTTTGAACGTGTATGTTTGAGGTTTCACTTAACGTTACTAGTCACATGGTTCATAGCACCTTAAGAGATGTTCAATAGGAGATCCACTCCAACTCTGCTACGGTGCAGGGCTTCAACCTGGAAAGCATCAACATAAACAATTTATCACAGAGCAAACAATATTTAGTATACAATGCCAGGTGTATTAAAAGGAAAGAAGCTACAGCAGAGGTGAAATGTGAGAAAGAAAGGTAAAAAAAAAAAGATCTTTCTCAGAAAAGAGAAAGATTAATACAGAACATATTTCTGTTATTCTTAGGGTATCAGAATTTATGTTTTTAGTTACTTATGCATTTAATATTGTTCATACAGCGTCACTTATATTTGGATGTCAAAGCCTTCTAAAATGAATTAAATAAATAAAACATTTAATATGAGAAAATAAAGAGAAGATAGATGTATGTGATAGGTGAAAAATATTGTTCAAATGGATATGAGATTAATTAACTTCTTCAGTTCACCTGTGTTTCCTACTTCCAGCTTCCTTCAGACATGTTGGGATCTTGAGAGCTTCCCCTCTGTTGTAGAGGGGTTATTTTGTCCTCCCTGAAATCACAGAACATTTTTTTTCAATATTTTAACCAGTTTCAGCCAATTTTCGCGATCGCATTTTTTTCTGTGTAAGTGATGTCATCGATTAACATTTAACGTTACTGTAAATTAATTAGCCAACTTCTAATGACCCATTCAATTGGCAGCAAAACCTTTACAAAAACTATCAAAACCTGTCATCTACCATAAATATTTGATTAAAAGTCCAAACTTTTATAAACAAGAGCTTACGTTAACGTTAACTTACCTGTTCTGAGACGGTTGAGATGCTAATGAACTTCGAAGACACTAAAGTTACATTTCTATAAAATAAATATTCAACAGAAGCGTCAATTACACGTAAGAAAAGGGTCAGGAACAGTTGTGTGTATTATTTGTGTAACTTTACAGACTAAACTCACCTGAAAGCAGTGAAAACAAAAGCGACAGAGGGAGCTTTGCAGCTTGTCGGTTGGTTGTCAGCTGTTGCTTGCTGCGCCGTTTCCATGGCAACTCTGCGCGCTCCAGTGTTTGAAATCGAGTTGAATGTTCAACGCGCACGCCCATTAAAACACGTCAAAGTCACGCAGCATTTACAAACATAAGCATTTATAATTAACGCATTACATTTTACTGCAAAATGCCACTCCTCCACGTGAAAGTGGGACAATTGTGGAACTTTTATCATTTAAGATTTTTTTTATTGTTGTTTTTGCAAACACGATTTTAAAACATTGATTCATGTAAAATATGTTACAAATCCAACACAGTTCGAAAGGAAATACCAAATGGATGCGTTTCGAGGCCTCAGTTAAGAAAAAATACTTAAACTTAAAGAAAAATAATTATTAAATATTGATGTCAATGTGATGTCAATATGACATCAATTTGATGTCTAAAACATGACATTGATTTGATGTAAATTGAACGTCAAAAATTTTGGCCAACATGTCCATAAAATTAATTTTAGTGCGGGATTAACTTCCGATTTTCACCCAATTAACACTGGAAGAAATTGCTGTCCAAACTGAATTTAAAATGGTGTGTACAGTATATTGGTCAAGTCTTGACTCATATTTGACGTCAAATTGACATCAAGGTGCCCGCTGGGACACACACACACACACACAAACACAAAACCCCTGCTGCCGTCGCCAAAATTTCACTCTGAACTCAGTTCAAAACTTGAGAGCCCTGATTTCATCAACAACACTCAGGAACTACGTTAGTTTAGTTGCTTACAGATAGCTCACTCGATCCTTCTAGCTAACGTCACCTTCCACCACTTACGCTGAAATGACAGTCATTTGACAAGCCATATAGTTAATTTGTTAACTATAGAGAGAGAGAGAGAGAGAGAGAGAGAGAGAGAGAGAGAGAGAGAGAGAGAGAGAGAGAGAGAGTTGACACAAAAGTGAAGAAGCTATCATTGTAAAATCATACAGTGACACATTACAATAATTAAAATATTTTTACAATGCTAAAAACAAAGTTGTGACTGCTGACATTATGAGTGTAAAGTTAATGTTATATGCTAGTTCACATGAGGGCTGAAGTTATAGTACTGACATTACCTTACTGAAAATAAAGACTAAACTTACCACTCAAGAGTCCATTTCCAATCTCAAAACAATTGGTTGTTCCTCAAAATCTGCATCTTCGTCAGAAACATGATCAAACATATAAGGTTGGATGCATAATCTCTCCATTGTCATGACGGACAGTATAGATGTGTTTCTGTCACTAAAGCTACTGAAATTAGCCGCAGTGAAACAGCCAATCAGAGCAGAACTCCACATTAATATTCACAACCCTCCCAAAATAAAGCAAAAACAGACCATTTCATTTGTAGTGACAATTTCTGGGGTTGTAAATGGCCCTGTAAAACCAGATCTGGACAATTTTTGCCCTTAAATAAGTCACATACCCTCTATAGAGATATCAGGTAACAATTTAAAATATTGTTTCAACTCATTCTAGGGCACCTTTAACACAAATTGCCTAAAATATTTCACATTTCTGTCGCAAGACAAGAGAATATGTCAGAGGTCTACATGAGTTTACTCCTGGTCCATGTTCAAGATCAGACACTGTCAGCAAACACTCACTGCTGTATCACTATATGTTTACATCCACCTACTGTTATGCACATTTTGGGATATCACATAATAAAAGCTGTATGGAAATGGCAATATGTGCATACATTTAAAAAATGTGCATAAAAAACGTATGCGTATCAGATACATTTTTAATATGATAATAAGACATAAACTGAATTCATGGAATGAATTGGTTGATTCTGTTGCATTGATTTCATTTATTTGTAAATGTTAGGTATGATGCCTACGTAATACGTATAAATGATGAGCGAATGGAGCAGCATTAACCATGCACCTGCTTCATATCCGGGCCTCGTGACTGAACGCAGGTCAAACGCTGGGCTGTTTTCAATAGACGGAATAAGTGGATTAAAGTTCAAGATGTTAAAGATGCTTTCACATGTCTGACGGCACACGGACAGACAGAGGTGCGGGGCCGTCCTGAGGGCCCCTGACATCATCATGTGAGATTATGTAATGCAGCTCTACTTCTGTTTCCTGTTTCTCGAGTGCATCGTTCAGCGGAGCCAATGAGACGAGACACAGATCACACACACTGATACAAACAGAGAGGAGAGGAGAGGAGGAGGAGAGATTACTGGATGCATCTACAGAAGATATAAGTAGGGTAGGATGGGGAAGAACTACATCTTTATAAGCAGTCGACCTAAAAACACGAGCATTTGCGGAAAGCCTTCCCAGAAGAGTTGAAGCTGTTATAGCTGCAAAGGGTGAGCCAGCCCAACTCCATATTAAACCCTACGGATTAAAAATGGGATGTCATTAAGGTTCATGTGCATGTATATTGTATTTTATCTCAGTAAAAGAGAATAATCTGAAAGGTAAAATTAATCATAGGCATATCATTTACATATTTGATTGCCCATATTTAATTGAAGATACACAGATCAGGCATAACATTATGAGCACTGAAAGGTGAAGTGAATAACACTGATTATCTCTTCATCACGGCAACTGTTAGTGGGTGGGATATATTAGGCAGCAAGTGAACATTTTGCCCTCAAAGTTGATGTGTTAGAAGCAGGAAAAATGGGCAAGAGTAAGGATTTGAGCGAGTTTGACAAAGGCCAAATTGTGATGGCTAGACGACTGGATCAGAGCATCTCCAAAACTGCAGCTCTTGTGGGGTGTTCCCGGTCTACAGTGGTCAGTGTCTATCAAAAGTGCTCCAAGGAAGGAACAGTGGTGAACCGGCGACAGGGTCATGGGCGGCCAAGGCTCATTGATGCACGTGGGGAGCGAAGGCTGGCCCGTGTGATCCAATCAAACAGAAGAGCTACTGTAGAACAAACTGCTCAAGAAGTTAATGCTGGTTCTGATAGAAAGGTGTCAGAATACACAGTGCATCACAGTTTGTTGCGTATGGGGCGGCATAGCCGCTGACCAGTCAGGTGTCCATGCTGACCCCTGTCCACCGCCGAAAGCACCAACAGTGGGCATGTGAGCGTCAGAACTGGACCACGGAGCAATGGAAGAAGGTGGCCTGGTCTGATGAATCACGTTTTCTTTTACATCACATGGATGACCGGATGCGTGTGCGTGGTTTACCTGGGGAACACATGGCACCAGGATGCAATATGGGAAGAAGGCAAGCCGCCGGAGGCAGTGTGATGCTTTGGGCAATGTTCTGCTGGGAAACCTTGGGTCCTGCCATCCATGTGGATGTTACTTTGACACGTACCACCTACCTAAGCATTGTTGCAGACCATTTACACCAGGGATGCAACAATACAGTTAGTCAAGTCAACTTTATATAGCGCTTTTAACAATGCAGATTGTTTCAAAGCAGCTTTACAGTGTTAAACAGGAAAATAATGCAACACTTTTATTCAGCCGTATAGCCATTCTGGAGAAAATGGTCATCAGTTCATTTCAATTATCATACAGTGGCAGTGTGGGCTTTAGATCAGTAATTTAGTTTATATGGTTAAATTAGATTTATTTGGATATTTAGTTGAAAAATGTAGTGTCCCCAACTGAGCAAGCCAAGCCAGAGGCGACCGTGGCAAGGAAACCAAAACCCCATCAGGTGACCTAATGGAGAAAAATAAACCTTGGGAGAAACCAGGCTCAGTCGGGGTGCCAGTTCTCCTCTGGCCAATTAACAAACAGCGTATTATTATTATTATTATTCTGGCAACTTTACAGGTCAGAGATCATAATAGATCGGAATATTCGAAGGACCGGAGGCAACACGCTGGAGACGGGTTTATTGCGGATGACATATCGATTTAAGTATTATTAAATTGTAATATTCGAACAATCGGAGTCATCACACCAGAGACGGGTTTATTGAGGATGCCGTGTCGATGAGGCAGTTTTAGGGGGAGTCTAATCACGGTCTCTGCAGACACTTCAGGGTCTTGCGCTGGTCTTCTCTGGGCGCAGGTCCAGCATCTGATCTGGATACGGCCCGGATCCGGCTGACTGCAGTAAACCTCGGGATAAAACAGAGAGACTATCATTAGCGTAGATGCCATTCTTCTGATGATGTAACGAGTACATCAGGTGTTATGGGAAGTGTTCCCGGGTCCAGCTGACCTAGTTAATGCATCCTAACAATCATTTCATTGAAAAAGTGTTTTATGTGTATACCACAGTAAAGAGATGTGTTTTTAGTCTAGATTTAAACTGACAGAGTGTGTCTGCTTCCCGAACAATGCTAGGAAGACTGTTCCAGAGTTTAGGAGCTAAATAGGAAAAGGATCGACCGCCTGCAGTTGATTTGGATATTCTCGGTATTATCAACTGGCCAGAGTTTAGAGAGCGCAGTAGACGTGATGGAGTATAATATGTAAAGAGCTCGCTCAAGTACTGGGGAGCTAAACCATTTAGTGCTTTGTAAGTAATAAGCAAGATTTTAAAATGTATGCAATGTTTAAAAGGCAGCCAGTGCATCGTTGACAGAACTGGGCTAATATGGTCATACTTCCTGGTTCTAGTAAGTACTCAAGCTGCTGCGTTTTGGACCAGCTGGCGTTTATTTATTAAGCGAGCAGGGCAACCACCCAGTAGAGCATTACAATAATCTAACCTTGAGGTCATGAACGCATGAACTAACTGTTCAGCATTTTGCATTGAGAGCATGTGCCGTAATTTAGATATATTTTTAAGATGGTAGAATGCAGTTTTACAGATGCTAGAAACGTGGCTTTCAAACGAAAGATTGCTATCAAAGAGCACACCCAGGTTCCTCACTGACCACGAGGACTTGACAGAGCAGCCTTCAAGTGTTAAACAGTATTCTAGATTACTACTTGTGGAGCTTTTTTGTCCAATAATTAAAAATTCAGTTTTTTCTGAATTGAGTTGCAGGAAATTACCGGTCATCCAGTGTTTTATATCAGCTATGCATTCCGTTAATCTTGTGAATTGGTAAGTTTCTTCAGGGCGTGAAGAAATATAGAGCTGATTATCGTCAGCATAACAATGAAAACTAACGTTATGCTTCCTAATGATATCTCCCAGTGGTAACATGTACAGGGTGAAGAGCAGCGGTCCTAGCACTGAGCCTTGCGGTACTCCATACTGAACATGTGATCGGTGTGACATCTCTTCATTTACTGCTACAAACTGATAACGGTCGCATAGGTATGATTTAAACCATGACAACGCAATTCCACTAATACCTACATAATTTTCGAGTCTATTCAAAAGAATGTTGTGGTCGCTAGTATCAAATGCAGCGCTAAGATCGAGTAACACTAATAGAGAGATACAGCCACGATCGGATGATAAGAGTAAATCATTTGTAACTCTGATGAGAGCAGTCTCAGTGCTATGATACGGTCTAAATCCTGACTGGAAATCCTCACAGATACCATTTCTTTTTAAAAAGGAACATAATTGTGAAGACACTGCCTTTTCAAGTATTTTTGACAGAAAGGGTAGATTTGAGATTGGTCTATAATTGACTAATTCTGTAGGATCAAGTTGTGGTTTTTTAATAAGTGGTTTAATAATAGCCAACTTAAAAGTTTTCTGTACATATCCTAATGACAAAGATGAATTAATGATATTAAGAAGAGGATCTATGTCTATGACCTCTGGTAGCATCTCTTTTAATAGCCTAGTCGGTACAGGGTCAAGCATACATGTTGCTGATTTTGATGATTTAACGAGTTTAGTCAATTCTTCTTCTCCTATAGCAGTGAATGAGTGTAATTTTTCCTCAGTGACACTACAATGCTCTGTCTGATGTGATACTGTACTAGACGGCTGCATGGTTAAAATTTTCATCCTAATATTATCAATCTTACATGTGAAGAAGTTCATAAAGTCATTACAGCTGTGCTGTTTACAATCATCAGAAGTTGAAGCTTTATTTTTGGTTAATTTAGCCACTGTATCGAATAAATATCTTGGGTTGTGTTTGTTTTCTTCCAAGAGAGTTGAGAAATAAGCAGATCTAGCCGTTTTTACGGCCTTTCTGTATGCGATCATGTGCTCTTTCCACGAATTACGAAAGACCTCTAGCTTTGTTTTCTTCCAGCTGCGCTCCATTTTTCTGGCTGCTGTTTTAAGGGCCTGGGTGTGCTCGTTGTACCACGGTGTTGGACTATTTTCTTTAATCTTCTTTAAGCGCAGAGGAGCAACTGTGTCTAAAGTACTGGAAAAGAGAGAGTCAATAGTTTCTGTTGCAACATCGAGTTCTTCTATGCTATCTGGGATGCTGAGGAGATTATACTGATGAGGAAGATTATTTAAAAAGCAATCTTTAGTAGCGGCAGTGATTGTCCTGCCATTTTTGAAGCGAGGGGGGCGGCTTTGCAACCTTAGCTAAATTAAGTATACATGATACTAGGTAATGATCTGAGATGTCGATGAATGGGTCCTGACACGTGTTGCCTAACTCCAATAGAGTTTAGTATGTCTTTAAATGCTAATCCCAATGCGTCTTTTTCGTTGTCTACATGGATATTAAAATCACCAACAATTAGTACTTTATCTACGGCCAGTACTAACTCTGATAGAAAATCAGCAAATTCTTTGATAAAGTCTTTATTATGCCCTGGTGGCCTGTATACAGTAGCTAACACAAATGTTAAACGGGTTTTGTCATGTACACTACATAACGTTACATAAAGCACCAAAACTTCGAAGGAATTATATTTGAAACTAGACTTCTGAGTAGTACTGAAGATATTATTATAAATTACAGCAACCCCTCCCCCTTTACCTTTCGGACGCGGCTCATGTTTATAACAATAATCTTGGGGGGTGGACTCATTTTAAGTAATGTAGTCGTCAGGTTTTAGCCAGGTTTCTGCCAAACAGAGCACATCTAGATTATTATCTGTAATAATATCATTAACAATAAGCGCTTTTGGGGAAAGGGATCTAATATTCAGCAACCCAAGCTTTATCAATTGTTCATCTGTATTATATCTTTTGTTTATTTGTTGGACATCAATAAAATTTTAACTGTTGAATGGTTTTGATGTTTTTTTGTATTTGCTAATTCGGGGAACAGACACAGTCTCTATATGATAATATCTAGGTGAAAGAGTCTCTATGTGCTGGGATTTATCTGACTCCGGTGACGTGAGACAGCTAGCAGACGGTCGGTTTAGCCAGTTTGTCTGCTTCCTGACCTGGGCCCTAGTGAGTCAAGTTAGTCCACGATTCAATACATACCTCGGTTTTTAATCACGGTTTTCGGTTCGGTTCTGATGGCTTGTCACATCAGTTTTTTGCTATTCTATTCTTAGGCGACAGGAACAGCAAGAGGTTAAGGAGAAAAAAAACTATTTTTTATTGCAATACTTTTTACTTTCTTTATTTTACTTAAAAGAATTGAAAAACCTTACTTAAGCTTAAAACTTTACTTCAAAAAAAAAAAAAAAAAAACCTTGTACACATTCCTAGTGTATTGTATAATATAAAATAAATATATATAACGATTTACACTGGCAGCTCAGAGCTGTACAGCAGCATTTAAATATGACACTGAATGAATAAATGTAAAAATAAAACACTAGACTTCACAATAAAATATACATTGATTCTTATTAAAGCTACTGTATTCGTTTTTCAGTCAAGAGCAGTGAGTGATTTTCTCTTCGTCTTTTGTTGTTGTATTAACATTAAAGGGATAGTTCACTCAAAAATGAAAATTCTGTCCGATGTAAACCTTGTGTGTATTTGACAGTCTTAGCGCAGTAAGACGACTACTTAGTTCAGTAATCACGTGTTTGACAGGCGTTTAGTACGCGCCCTCGGAAAAGCGCATTTTAAAACCGCACACGCGAACGAGCCGCCAAGGCAGTGGCGTAAATCGCGGGAGGGACAGGACCCCCCCAATCTGAGGGATGTCGCTCCCTAAAAACCATGCGGAGTTTTGTAAATAATATGACAATATATACTTAAAATAAATGTGTAAGTAGTAAAACAATACAAACGCAAACGGGACAAAAAATGCGCTTTAAGTTTAGAAACATTTTGAGTCCCCCCTCCCCCCTTGCCTCACAGTGGTTTGATCCACCGTGCACCTCAACTAACGTTACCCATAGACCGTAGAAAAACTACCACACAAGTTTGGGGAGAGAACAAGGCTCTTCAGACAGCAGTTGTGAAACACCAGTAAGTAGCTGTCAAGGCAATTTTATTCACTTTAAACGTCAGATGAAGTTATTCTTTTCTCTTTAATACAGATTAGGCAAAACACTGTTAACATCACTTGCCCACCGTTGCACCGCCCCGCTCCGCTGTATAGTAATAATATAATTTAGTTAGAGAACTGACAAAACAATTAAAAACTGAACGTGTCTGCTCAATACAGCACGAGCCGAACGAGCAAACAGCTTACAGACAAGATTATCGAAGATTTGGTTTCAAAGCGTAAAAGCGCCTATTTAAGGGAGTGTGTCATTGTACTATTTTGTTGTTGTGTTTTTCATTACGAATAATAGGCTAATGAACCCAAAATTCAAGCAACCTTACACATATCCTTACAAGTACGGTTTTGGCTGTATTATTTGTGTCCCCTTCAAAAATTGCTCTTGGGAAATTTCATGTTTATTGTCCCCCCCAACTTTTAGATGAAATTTACGCCCCTGCGCCAAGGCTTTAAAACGCATGCAAATAATGAACTTTCTTGATTGTGAATAACTAGGCTATAGTATTAGTGAGTATAACTCTACCACTAGCGTGTGATGTGAATGTATGTCGTATTGTTGGGATGGAGGCAAATTGGGATGGAGGCAAATAATAGAATTTGTAGAAAAATAATTAATTCAATGCAAAACCGAAAAAACACGCATTGAACCGTGAATGCCGTACCGAATGGTTCAATATTATATTGAGAATTGTGGCATCCCTAATGTACACCCGGTCAGGGGTCTAGTGGAGTCCATGCATCGACGGGTCAGGGCTGTTTTGGCAGCAAAAGGGGGACCAAAACAATATTAGGAAGGTGGTCTTACTGTTATGCCTGATGGGTGTATATATACAGCAGCTTGTGATTGTGCAATTGCACATTCTCATGTAGAAATTTTATTGTGGTTAGTTACACAGCCCAAATGCTGTTGAAAGTATTCATGCATAAAGTGTCAGTCTTTTAAAAAGCCAGTGGCCTCCTAGCTAATTCCCGGTTTCTGCCCATATTTAACTCATTTAACCCAACTCATTTGCATCTCAGAAAAAAAAAGTCTCAAAACTGAAATCAGGCCCAGGCTCATTGATGCGCGTGGGGAGCGAAGGCTGGCCCGTGTGGTCCGATCAAACAGACGAGCTACTGGAGCTCAAATTGCTCAAGAAGTTAATGCTGTTCCATTGTTTCATGAGCGCACATTCCCAGCAGTTTATAGACACTTAAAACTTCTCAAATCACAATGATTTCTATAGCGCTTTTTACAATACAGATTGAAAGCGTACATGTTGGCAGGTCTGTAACTGCAACTTAAATTCCAGCTATAAAGCAGCTCTACAGAAGACTATATAAACTAATGTTACTTTTCAGATCAATCTCACGCACAGTCAGAATGATATAAATTACTGAATTTTAATTCTCTGTATTTTTGGGTGAACTATCCCGTTAAATGATGTCCAGAGAACTATAATTAGTTTTCAGCAGGAAATGGAATGAAATTGGTAAATACAGAGTAACAATCCCTATTATAAAAGGGTGTGCACACCTGTAAATAGGCCATTTTAAGCTTTATTATTTTTCTTTTATAAAATTATGTCATTAATTACTCACCCTCATGTCGTTCGACACCCGTAAGACATTCGTTCATCTTCGGAACACAAATGAAGATATTTTTGTTGAAAGCTGATGCTGAGAAAGGCCTCCATTGACATTCAGTACATTTACACTCACAAGACCCATAAAAGGCACTAAAAACATTGTTACAAAGTTCATCTCACTACAGTGGCTCAACAATAATTTTACGAAGCGACGATAGTTTTTGTGCGAAAAAAAAAATCAAAATAACTTTATTCTACAAGTTCTTGTCTTCCTTGTCGGCCTCTGCCGTGAAACTCACGAAGCACCACGACGCATGCGCGAGAATATGACGTAGCACCGGCGTTCGGGAATCCATGAAATGCACACTTTAGTCCCATTTTGAGCACTACACCGAGACCTAAAGCACGATCAATGTAGAATTCAACAGCTTAGATACGGCGCGTCTTCCTCTGCTCGTTGTAAACAAATCTCCTCGCTTCTGGGTCACGTGTCCGAACGCTGGTTCTGCGTCATATTCTCGCGCATGCGTCGTGCTGCTTCGTGAGTTCACGGCAGAGGCCGACAAGGAAGACAAGAACTTGTGGAATAAAGTCGTTATTTTGACTTTTTCGCACAAAAACTATTGTCGTCGCTTCGTAAAATGATTGTAGAGCCACTGTAGTGAGATGGACTTTGTAACGATGTTTTTAGTGCCTTTTATGGGTCTTGTGAGTGTAAATGTACTGAATGCTAATGGAGGGCTTTCTCAGCATCAGCTTTCAACAAAAATATCTTCATTTGTGTTCCGAAGATGAACGAATGTCTTACGGGTGTCGAACGACATGAGGGTGAGTAATGAATGACATCATTTTCATTTTTGGGTGAACTAACCCTTTAACTATGTACTAACATTTTAATTCATAATTTGATACAATGCACTTTTTGTGTACATGTTTTTACATTGTACTTACATTTTAAAAATTACCTGCATGTAATTACAGCTGTAATTAATTTCTGTTATTACATTTATAATTACACCTAAACTTACCACCACATTTGTCCCAAACTTTACCCGTATCCCACCTCACTATCAGCAAAATTGTTATGCAATATAATATAAACACAAGTACATTGTACTTACATCAAAAAATAAGTACATAGTAGTTAGGACACCTAATATAAAGTGGGGCCAACGTTTCTATTTGTTTGTCACATGAATTTTGTTGCTTTCAATATTACACCAAAGTTGGGAAAATATCTGACATGATGTACTTAGATTTGTGTTTTTTAAACGAATCAGTTTGAACAGAGGTGTGTAGACTTCACACCTCCGGTCGATGGATCTGTGGATAAGAAACCCTTCTTCAGTGAAAGTCAGTATGTACAGTATATTTGTCCTTTATAAAATGTAATTTCATGGGAAACTGAGTGGCACAGCAGGATTTCGAGCAGCCTCCATCTGCGGAACAAGCGAGCGCACACTGATAGAAAATGAGTTTCAAATTGAAGTTCCCATATAAGAAAAGTGGAAATACAGTAACAAACCAGTTTGGTTATGTGGTTTTGAACACTTCAGGGGAGGTCAGTATTTTACTTTCATACACAATTGCGAGTTTGACAGCACTTTGACAAAACCAAACAAATTGACTCTCTTTTATTGTAATAACATGTATAGTAAAAATATTTTTAATACATTCTGTACACAATGTTGCCTTAGAGGTTTACTTTTGGAAAGGCATGAACAAAAACATTAAACCATAAAGTAAAATGAAGGCTGTACATAGATGCTTAAAAATGTTTAACTTCATGTCAAATGCAATTTAAGAAGCAAACAAGTGCATCTACAGCAGCAACAGTGAACTTCCTCTTAAAGAGCTGCAGGTTTCAGCACAGGTCAAAGCCTCACAGGCCTGATAGTCCTTTATATGAATTTAGATCAACGGAAATTATTGCTCAGTCAACGTGGTGCGACGCCTCAATCCAATCGGTCAGCTGACAAAAGGGGCCTTAAAAGCGCCGCCTTGCAAAATGAAACAAAACTACCCTTCAAAAAGCAAAAAAGCATGAACTAAACGTCTAAGCAACTAGATTTTCAGCCGTTTAGATTAATCAAACTAAAGAGATCACCTGAGGAGTGGTGGGCAGGTCAAAGGTCAATGGACATACATAACTGCACATGTGCATCAGATCTACCCAGAAACCCACTCTCACACCGAAACACACGCAAACATGAGCAGAAGACAGATGCACGTGCGCGAAGTGATGAAGGGACTTTACCAAAAACAAACGACGTTCGTTTCCTATGAGCTGTCCGTGCGTACAGACCATCCACTCCACAACAGCCCAGCCGTCCGCTGGACATCTTCCTGTCAGATGTTCTCTGAGGTACAAGAGCTCATCCACTGTCACTTCCTGTAGGGTCACTCGTTCAGGGCAAGGATGATGTCGTCTTCCAGGTCCGAGTTATCAGAGCTGTCTGCTACAGGAAGAGGAGAACTACATTTCAGAGAATAAACGAATGAAAGTAATGAAACAAACATGACATCCTCTCCATATTTACATGGAATATCTTGCATGTTCAGATTCCTGAGCATTCGGTCATGGCCAATAGTTGGCAAGCTATCTGCCTGCCCATAAAGCCCTGATTTACTTCAAGTGAAATCAAAGAAACAACTGGTGTGATGTTATTTCAAAGTCAAAACTAAGTTCATTTCAGGACTTTCAGCTTCAGTGATTATAAAAGGAGCGTTTTACTTGCTTTCTGGGTAATTCAGTCACAATTTGAAGAAAAGTTTTTGTTTTTCATAAGACTTTATGACTTCCTACTTTTGTCCATATATTAGGGAGTGGAACTGGCCAATAAGTCAATAAGTGCTCCTCTGCCGCCATCTACTGGGTATAGTGGTCATTTCTTGTCTTTTTAAAATAAAAGTGCTTGTTTGCCACAAAGTGGCCTACACCTTTAAAGTTTTAATTTTATAAATCATTACATTAAAAATAACATTAAAATTGGATAATATTTAGAGCTTTTAAGTGCTGGAAAAAGTGTGAACCTTCGTGCACGTGGCCACTCTTTTAGAATACTTCACATTCACTAACATCAGAACGAGGTTAAGAACAAATTCATGTGCGTACAAACGTTTTCTAAATCAGGCAGAGATTTTTTGTGAGAAGTTTGTCTCTAAAGTTTGTCTCTCCCATTGTCTCTAAATTTTATCTAAATTTACGCATCCTGAGAGCGTCATTTCAGCAAACTAACAGTATCTGTCAAGCTTGACTGATATATGACGTATGGAATTTTTTAAATTAGCAGTAATGGCAGATACATATTTCTGTTCGGCCAATAAGTGTGGGAAGCAGGACTTTTATTGCGACGGAATCAGTGAATCACTCCTATATTCAAATTAATTTCTTCTTAATCTTTTTAACTGTCCTGTTTCATAACAGAAAGGAAAGCGCTATAATACTGTATTAAAATCCCATCAGTGTGCTGTAAATATGCAGTTATGTAATTTAAAGAAGTCTTTGAATATATATATAAAACAAAATGTAATGGACAAGCTTGAGAGAGCGACTTTAAATTCTACATATTTAACTGGTTGTCATGTTTTTGATGTCATATTCACAGTGAACTACATGTTGTTCATTTGAGCAAATGTGATTTCCAGTGCACAATGACTTGAAGAAACTAAACGCAGTTATCTGCTGTGTTTTTTATCAATTTCCTTATTTGTGGGGAAAGAAATATTATAAATTTAGACATTTCCTTGATTCTGTTCTCTAAATCCCATTAAAGTGATTTCAATGTTTTTTCTGTTTTGTTTTTATGGGAATAAATGTCCAAATTAAGGTCATAAGCAGTTAGTTATTAGTTACCGCGGATACATTCCATATTGGTACATACATAATATAATATAATAATAATAATAATAATAATAAATATAGCTGCAAGTAGCAATTATCTAGGCCAAGCACAACAAGGAACAATGAGCTATGCCATCATGAGCGGGAGCATCACACCAACTGCAACAATGAGTGGTTAAAAACACTTTTAGATTATTTTAGTCAAAAATTGCTTAAAAATCATAAGCAATTAAATCATATTACTAGTGATTGTATTTATCACTTTTGACCAATAGGTGGCGCGGTTATTATTATTATGGTGTGGTCAGTGTAAGGGGACAATGACACATGCAAAGTTTGGTGTCAATGTGCCAAAGCCTTGCAGAGATACAGCCTAAGAGTCAGCTTGGCACCATGCCAACAAATTCATTGATGCATTACTCAAGAACAGTTTGGTCTAACAAAAAGCTTTTGGTAACTTTTTGCCGGCATGGTCTAAAGATGATCTGAGCCAATTTTGATGAAAATCAGACCAACAGTCTAGTAGAAGATTGAAAAAGTAGGTTTTTAAAGGGGTGGTAAAACACAATTTCACTTTTCTAACTTTAGCTAGTGTGTAATGTTGCTGTTTGAGCATAAACAACATCTGCAAAGTTACAACGTTCAAAGTTTAAAGCAAAGGGAGATATTTGCTTTTAAAGAAATCAATTTCTAAGCACTAAAGCAAATGGCCGGTAGGGACTACAGACATTCCTCCAGGGTCTCTGACATCACCAGCCCCAATATTTACATAAACCCATCCTCTGAGAATATTAAATAAGGGGGGCGAGGCCATTTTTTATTGCTGTGGAGAAGAGTTGTTGCGGTATAGTTAGTAGGCTGGAGTGTTGTTGCTGCAATGGTGACGAAGCGCTGCTATTTTCATCCGGATTGCTGGTTCACTTTGTTCAGCCTTCCTAGGGACGGGGGAGTTCGGGATCAACGATTAAAATTTCTTTTTAACTCTGTCCCTCATAATTATTACCCAAATCTCGCTCCCTGTGCTGCACATTTTACGGAGGAAAGCTTCCACAATCTTCACGAGTTCAATGCAGGATTCGCACAACGCCTTGTCCTGAAAGATGGAGCAGTTCCAACTTTAAAAACAGAAGCTGTTTACGGGCTACAACCTGTCAGTATTAGGGGTGTAATGGTACACGTATTCGTACCGAACCTTTAACAGTTAACAGTAAGCTTGTTTTAAGCGTGGAACACACTTCAATCCTAGTACCCCCATAAGTATTTGAACACCCTGCTATTTTGAAAGTTCTCCCACTTGGAAATCATGGAGGGGTCTGAAATTGTCATCGTAGGTGCATGTCCACTGTGAGAGACATAATCTAAAAAAAAAAAAATCCAGAAATCACAATATATGATTTTTTAACTATTTATTTGTATGATACAGCTGCAAATAAGTATTGAACACCTGTCTATCAGCTAGAATTCTGACCCTCAAAGACCTGTTAGTCTGCCTTTAAAATGTCCACCTCCACTCCATTTATTATCCTAAATTAGATGCACCTGTTTGAGGTTGTTAGCTGCATAAAAAGACACCTGTCCACCCCATACAATCAGTAAGAATCCAACTACTAACATGGCCAAGACCAAAGAGCTGTCCAAAGACACTAGAGACAAAATTGTACACCTCCACAAGGCTGGAAAGGGTTACGGGGAAATTGCCAAGCAGCTTGGTGAAAAAAGGTCCACTGTTGGAGCAATTATTAGAAAATGGAAGAAGCTAAACATGACTGTCAATCTCCCACGGACTGGGGCTCCATGCAAGATCTCACCTCGTGGGGTCTCAATGATCCTAAGAAAGGTGAGAAATCAGCCCAGAACTACACGGGAGGAGCTGGTCAATGACCTGAAATGAGCTGGGACCACCGTTTCCAAGGTTACTGTTGGTAATACATTATGGTTTGAAATCATGCATGGCACGGAAGGTTCCCCTGCTTAAACCAGCACATGTCAAGGCCCGTCTTAAGTTTGCCAATGACCATTTGGATGATCCAGAGGAGTCATGGGAGAAAGTCATGTGGTCAGATGAGACCAAAATAGAACTTTTTGGTCATAATTCCACTAAACGTGTTTGGAGGAAGAAGAATGATGAGTACCATCCCAAGAACACCATCCCTACTGTAACCAAGGAGTGGCTCTGTAAGAAGCATATCAAGGTTCTGGCGTGGCCTAGCCAGTCTCCAGACCTAAACCCAATAGAGAATCTTTGGAGGGAGCTCAAACTCCGTGTTTCTCAGTGACAGGCCAGAAACCTGACTGATCTAGAGAAGATCTGTGTGGAGGAGTGGGCCAAAATCCCTCCTGCAGTGTGTGCAAACCTGGTGAATAACTACAGGAAACGTTTGACCTCTGTAATTGCAAACAAAGGCTACTGTACCAAATATTAACATTGATTTTCTCAGGTGTTAAAATACTTATTTGCAGCTGTATCATACAAATAAATAGTTAAAAAAAAAAAATCATACATTGTTTTTTTTTTAGATTATGTCTCTCACAGTGGACATGCACCTACGATGACAATTTCAGACTGCTCCATGACTTATTTTCCTCACTGTATGTATGTATGTATGTATGTATGTATGTATGTATGCATGTATGTATGCATGTATGTATGCATGCATGTATGTATGTATGCATGTATGCATATATATATTAGGGCCGGGACTTTAACGCGTTAATTAAGATTAATTAATTACGGGACTTTAACGCGTTAATTAAGATTAATTACGCAAAAAATAAATAACAATTTTAACCACACTTATTTTTGCACCGCGGAACGTTTTTCAATGAATGAGTTTCGACGGACCGATTATACTTGAGCACCAACTAGCGTTCTTGACAACAACAAACCACAGTGAACATGAACGAAGAAGCTGACGAGACCGCTTTGCTTGACCCCGTGGATGGGAAATTTTGTTTTAAAAAAACGAAAGGATGGAAGCGTCGACAAGAGCATGGTTGTGTGCAAGCTATGCAATAAAGGAATTTGCGTATCACTGCAGCACATCGAGCCTCAAATATCACCTCAGCGCAAAACACATAGGAGTTAGCGTGACCCGACTACGAGTAAAGTTACAAGTAAATATCTAAATTACAAGTTACATGTAAATATGCTATTGCTACACTTAATGGCAAACATTGCACTGGTCTGCTGAAATAAATAAACAATATTTTGTTGATTAAGCTTATGTATTCGGTCGTTATTCAATGGTATACTAAAAATCCATGTGAAAAAAAATTACTTCTCACTGTTCTCAGGTCAAATATTTATATGCAATTAAAATGCGATTAATTTCGATTAATTAATTACAAAGCCTCTAATTAATTAGATTAATTTTTCTAATCGAGTCCCGGCCCTAATATATATATATATATATAAATTCTACTTAACCTGTTAGTGATGTCTTGATTATTTAATGCTATGTTTAGATAAATCTGTCATGAAAATGACAGTCACTAAGATTATAATTCAACAATGAATTGGAGGAAAAACATAATTTTATAATTAGATTTAGGAGTTAATGCAAAAACTGCCTTATGTGAAGTTTACATGTTTGCACACAATGGTATTATTTGAGTGTTGATTATTATATCTAAACATGAATATCAGCTGAATATAGGCTCATAGTTTGGGCTCTGTTGTTAAACTTTAATATTATAGTAATAATGTGCAAGTAAGGGCCCCCTATATAGTTTACAGCATTATCCTTAAGAAACTTTTAGTTATAATTTAATTAATTTAAGGACAGAAACTTTTTTTTTCAGTAAACCACTGTTTAATAAAAAAAATTAATAAAAAGACATTTTTTAAAATTGCTGTACCGAACCTGTACCAGGTACGAACCGTCAGTTTTGTGTACCGTTACACCCCTAGTAAGTATGATTTATTTTTCGTCGATGTGTTTTCCTGTAATAGTTCGTATTGTTAATTGTACGTTGTAGCAAGGAAGGAAACAAATGACAACGCTGTTTGGCTCTGCAAACCAGTTTGTTAAATGCTCATTCATACTTAACATTATCCGACAAACACCTAACGTTACAAACTTTATTTAGAATTTTTTATTATTCTTTGATTAGAACTTATGTATTGTTTATTTACATGTTTGTTTATCTACAGGCATGCTAAACATGGTTCTGTGTTTGATTTGGCTACTATAGTAAAGCCAATGTTTAGTGTTTGTTTTGGGTTAATAGATCTTGCGACATATTTGGCTATAATAGTTCTAAAAATACAAAAGTAACGGTGCCCTTCAGTAGTGATCACTATAGATCCCCAGTCTTTACTCAAAAAAACCCCTTTGAGGACTGAACAGGTTCTGCTAGATCATCTTCACAAAAATTGTCTGGGTCCAATTCGGGCTCAAATTGGTATGGTTTTATTGACGCCATTGTTTCAAATACTACCAAAGCACAGACTACTGGTAACTGGTAAAGTTCCCGACAAACGTGCACTAGGCGGTTAGCGAATCACAACACACTGGGCCAGCTAACCAATCTGAGCCCATTGCGTATTTTTGAGGGACCGGCTTCATAGAACCCGGAAACCATCAGACCGTTTTTACAAGGAGGGACAGAGCAGTGTAGAATAAAGGTAAAATATATGAAAAATAATGCAATTTTATAAAAAACAAAGCATGAACACATGTTACAGTGCACCCCACAAACACAATCAAGCCTTCGAAAGAATGCGTTTAACCACCCCTTTAAAGGAAATCTAAAATGGTGGACATGAAGTTCGGCCAACTATGACAAAATTGGTATCCATGTTCTCAGCATGACCCAAGGACCATACAGAGTTTCATAATGATACACTATGTTTGTAAAATACATTTTAGGACTAAATTCAAAATGGCAGACACCCAAAATAGACAATATGGAAAAATATCAGATGTCATTCAACTCGATGCACTGAATCAAAGAAAGACCAGTTTTATGGTTGAGCAAACCGTTCAGAAGACAAGTAAAAATAGCAATTTTTCATATCTCCTAACCAGTAGGAGGGGCTGTGCTGGAACGCTGCATGTAGCCTCTGGGCATTGGGAAGACAAGTTCTAAGATTGGTCTGAATACTCTAAAGTGTTGTGGAGATATTGCCTTGCGTCCAATTTGGAGTGCTCTTTGGCAAATTTGTTTGTGCGTTATTTGAGAACAGTGGAGTTTATCCAAGTTTTTTACAGCATGGTCTGAAGATGATCTGATTAAGTTTTCATGCAAATCGGACAAACCATCTAGGAGGAATTCTAATTTTCATAATGAAAAAATTACGTCTAGCCAAGGAAGGAGGAATATTATTTTTGTTTCTAGCCCTTACGATTCAAAAGTTATTTACAATAATGTTAGTGAAACTTCAGACAGTTGGTGGCGCTAGAGGGATTGAGTTTGACTCCAAATTTGCTGTGGCGAATGTTTAGACTCTGTGTGCCAAATTTCACAACTGCCATAGACTTCAAGAGTGGAAGAATAATATGAAAACTAACGGATACAAGAGGTGCCATCACACCTTCAGTGCTTGTACCCCAATAATACTTAATACGTAATTAAATGGGGATAAATGTCAAACTCACAGTTGTCAAGCACAAGCTCCACATCTTGCTCATTGTCATCAGAATCATCATCATCATCGTCGTCATCATCATCGTCGTCATCATCATCATCATCGTCGTCATCATCATCAGCCTCTTCATCCAGAAGACGAGCCACCT
Source organism: Romanogobio albipinnatus (assembly GCA_023566225.1). NCBI lineage: Eukaryota > Metazoa > Chordata > Actinopteri > Cypriniformes > Gobionidae > Romanogobio > Romanogobio albipinnatus. The sequence goes on along the minus strand of CM042253.1, from coordinate 7,615,538 downwards.
CCTCATCATCAGACGGAGAGAAGTCGTGCTCGCCATCCTCCTCCTCATCCTCCCCATTATTCTCGTTCTCCAGCTCGGCCAGCAGCGGGTCTGTGTCAATGTCATCGATGTCATCATCGGAGTCATCGTCATCCTCTTCATCCTGATCGTCCTCCTCCTGAATGAAACAAATGACTCTGATGTCTTATGACCAATTTTGATGTAAAATGAGAAGTAGAAAAATAGACGCTCATATTCCTGAACACCAGAGAAACTATAAATGTAAAATGGGGTAAAGCCGTCAAACTGAGTTTTCTAGATCTGTGCTACACTGCAAAACCTTCTGAATGAAGCTCAAGTCTTTATTTTTACAAGCACTCCACTTCAGCGGTATGAGGTACATTGAAGTGCATTTCACAAGCAGAAAATTGTGTTTTCGCAGACATCAAATATCATTTTAACGGTCAAAAGGACAACGATAAATGGTCAAACTAAAATAAATGTCCTTTAAAAAAAAACTTGTACATCAGTGCACAATTGAGAATTCCCATAATAGCTCAATCAATCATAAACCTCCCCAAATTTTGTGTGTGTGTGTGTGTGTGAGATATAGATATACACACACAACTTTCTAAAAAAAGTCCTAAACCTTCCACTTTAGTGGATAAAGCAAAAGCAAATCAAAAACAGCTGAAATGTCAAATAAGTGGTTTGCATCAGCCTCACCTGATCTTCCTCATCCTCTTCCTCCTCAGCGAGTCTCTGGCGACCGACTTCATACAGCCGACACACAGTGTCCATATTTATTGAGTCCTGATTCTGTAGCACACATTCACGAATAACACACACACACACTGTAGCTTTGTAGAATTCACATCAGAGAAGATAATTTTGTGCACTGTCATCAAACCAAACAAATCTCAATTTTAAATACACAATGATCCAGAGTTGATGCAACTATATATACAAAATCATATAATGCATAAAATAAACCGATAAACGCACAGCATACCTCAATGACAGCCAGATAGCAGTCTTTTGTGTCTGTGCACAGGTCAAAGATGTTCCTCTTCACGTCAATGGTGGCTGAGAAAACAGTCCATTATAAAGATTTTAGCAAATAAAATTAAAAACCCCAGTCTCAAATAGTTTTGATTTGTCAACTGGCTAATGCCTTTACACTAACAAGATACAAAATATATACTCTGATCAGACGGATCACATAATTCTGTAAAATCTGAAGAATGCTTATGAACTGAGTTGGAGAGCAGAGAGAGAGAGTGAAGGTACCGATAGGTTTATAGTCGGTGGCATCAAAGGTCCTGAAGGAGGATCCGAACGGACTCTTCATCTGCTGCTCCATCATGTCATCCTCATCGTCAGCCTGCAACATGGCTACAACACACTCCAGATCATCAGACAAAAACTGTACTCATCCAGAGCAATTTACACGTACAATATTGGCAGAATAAACACAGATTAAACTGTGAAGAGCAGGACATTAATCAGACCATGAGCACCAAACAACAGCAGGCAGGATTTGAGCAGCCGCTGGTGTGTGTACAAAACAACACATTCGAATTTTGTGTGTCTAATTTCACCTTAAAGTTGACCTATTAAGTCTTTGGGCCCCATTTCACTGATCTGAGCTCATGGCGCAGGTACTCTTAGGGTGTCCTAGTTTAAAGGGAAAAACGTTCAGCGCGCACGGCGTATGGTCCAAAAGGGTTGCCCCTAGTCTTTTAATGAGTCATGGGTGTGTTTTGGGCGTAAAGTGCAATAAACCAATCAGTCTCATCTCCCATTCCCTTTAAAAGCCAGTTGTGCTCACATCCTGGCGGATTCACCATTTACATGAGCGCGGAGAAACTGAACACTTCTCCAGAGAGGAATCCTTTTATTTTTAATATTTAAACGTATGTGTTGCTGCGTGTCCCCGTGTGTGTAATAAGCAGTGTGCGCGCGCGTTGTGATCCTATAGGCTCATATTACGAACACACCCTTTAAATAACAAAAAATATTGAGCTAAAAAAAAAAAAGAGCAGACTTTAGAGACTTTAGAGCAGGTTTGTGTTGGTTAATGGCGCAGTCGTTTTCAGTTCCTCAAAATAGCAACGCACCAACAATACGCCCGAACCCACCTGGTTTTCAAACCAGACGCCCATGGACGAATAGATAAGCCAGTGCGTTTGATATTTAAACAACATGGAGCGTGACGTGAAAACGAGAACTGCGTCAAGCTGAAACAAGCAGAAAACACTTGCCTAGCGACATATTACGTGTTTGATTGGGCCCTTCTGTTGTGTTTGTGCCCTAATAGAGCAGATTTTCCTGCTTGAATGTTGATTTCCTCCTCATATTCTCCATTGTTGCAGCTCCTCTCTTCCCAGTCTGTCAGTAACGCTCTGTTTAGTTCCTGTCTCTATGAAGCCCCTCCTTCTGAAAAGCACACGGTGCTCTGATTGGTCGGCTGGAGCAGGGTGTTGTGATTGGTGTTTGAGAAATGTCCCGCCCCTTACCATAACCGCCAATCTGAAACACCTCACCCGCACACCCAAAAGCCAGTGCAATGTGACAACAGGCATGACGCAAGAGTGTTTTGCTAGTTTTTTTTATTTTACACCATGCGCTGGGCTTGCCGACCGTCTTTTCCGTCGGTAAACTAGCAAAAGTGTATTCGGACACACCCTAAGTGCACCAGCACCATGCGCTTAAATCGTTAAAATAGGGCCCCAAGACTTAAACCCAAATGAAGTTCTCTGGAGAAGCTGGAAAACATCCAGACAGTCCCAACTAAGAGGATCTGCAGAGAACAATGGCAGAAAAATCCCCAAATCCAGGATTGCAATAGAAGCTCCAAAAATACTAGAGGCTGTAATTGCTGAAGCCAAAGGTGCTTCAACCAAGAACTGAGTTATGGGTCTGAATACTCGTCAAGGTGATATTTCAACCTTTTCTTTAAATCAATTTGCATTCATCAAAAATCTGTGCTTCGTCAATGTGGGGAATGGAGTGTAGACTGATGAGAAATAAAGCATTAAAGACTGCAAACTAGGACAGAAAAAAGGAAGTGATCTGAATGCAATGCATGTTTGTCTCTCACCTCCATAAATGACGGTTCCATTGTTGTTGAAAACAATCCTGCACTGATCGAGCGCTGGTACAGTGTGAAGAAGATGAAACGTCCTCAAATCCCACTGGAGCTCCAGTTAAGGCAAACAATGCAGCAAGAAAAAGGTTCACCATTCAAGAATCTCCACGTTTCCCAGGAAGACTTTCCCCAAATCAACAGCATCCTTTTTCTACATTAATGGGCACTGACTTACTGGGTCACATGTTATACTCGGTGTCTTTAATGCGTACTTAAATCCAAAACAAAATTAATAGTCAGTTATAATGTGCTTATTCTGTTGTATGGTTAGGACAGGTTTGGGTTGGGTTAACAGTGTGATTATAGAGGTTGGGGATGCACCGATATGAAAACATGGCCGCAGATAATTCTTTATATTTGAAAGCCGATAACAGATATATAGGCTGTTTTTGAGAGCCTGATTACAAAAACAAAAGTCTCACCATTAATTCCATGTCCCAAACACACAATTATGATGTTTTCATTATGCTTTTATGTAGCCAATATGACAGACTTGCGCTGCCAATGTTGCACTGAACTGTATTTTCCTTTTAGAAGTGATTCCAATCATATTTCAAGATATTCAAAGTGTGCATTTGAAGTGTCTCCGCTGAAGGAAATAATACATTATTTAATAAATGTTCTTATTGGCCAATAACACTAAAAACTAGAATGTACATTTCCTGAAGAAAATGTGTGTGGTACTTGCAGTGGGAAAACTCGGCACTCAGTTGCTGGGATGTTCAGGGTGGTTGATAGGGTGTTGCTAGTTTACACAGATGGTTATTATGGAGTTTTTTTTTTACATGTTATTAGCATGTTTTAACACATAGCTAGGCGACTCTAACATGATTTTGCATGCTGTTAGCATGATGCTAGCACATTTTGACTTGTTTTTTTATCATGCTTTAATATTTAGTTTTTTTATTTTTTTATTTAACACTTAGTAAATCGCTATTAGCATGTAGTTATTCACTGCTAGCATGTGTAGCATGTTGGAAGTGCCGTTTGCTAGCATGAGTCAAAAGAGCCAACCCCCATGACTCTACGACAGTGATGGCGAGCACCACTAATGATCATTTTGGCTAATACTGATATGGTGGCCGATATATCGTGCATCCCTAAATGAAACCCCATGAACAAAAACTGCATCATAAAACAAGCCCCGGTTCACTGAGCAGAAAAGCATACGATCTCGGTGTTGATGATGACCTCTAAACCATTGGGATGGAAAACGCCACTGATGTTCATGTTGAACTTGTCAAACTTATGGATGGCCTGAGACGTGCGGACGTCCCACATGACGCCATCGTTCAGGACGAGGTCATCCGTGGGGTTGAACGTGGCACAGTTTCGCTTGTAGTTGTTGGCCAGGTCAGGGTTGTTGAGTGTCAGGATTTTCTGTCCGGTCTGAATGTCATATATCTGCCGAAACACACAAAGATGCATGGCAATTATACACAGTTGCGGTCACAAGTTTACATACACCTCATAGATTCTGCAAATTATTATTAGGACAGCCCTGAATAAGATGATTCTCTAATGCTTGAGAGACTTAATTAAAAGGCGACTTGCATGTGCGATGTGTTCTTTTGTTCCTATGACTCTGTCCTGAGAGAGTTTGCTGAACTCCACATAATGATCATCCAGGAATGAGTGCCTAGAAACAGAGGAGTTCACCAATTAAAAAACATTATCAACAGTACGAGTTAACAGCTTATGGGCATGCGGACTCACTTCATGATGAACACGGACTTCATCCCCCACAGTGCTGATAAAGGATAGCTCCAAGACGCTGACGTCAACAGCAGGGAGCCGTCCTGACACACAAGACAACTCATTAACATCTAAACCAGCACTTCTCAAAGTCCGTACTCTGGTCCGGATCCGGAGGGAATTTAAGCCGGACCCGCCTCCATTTCATATTTCAAGAGCACTAATTGTGTGTAAGGGTTTAAAAGTGTGGATTTCCTACTTTGATAAACGCATGTTAAACGTATTTTCTTTTATGTCTTTGTGGAGATGGCCAGAAATGAAAGTGAAGGCGAGACATTTAAAGTTTTCATGCGTGACATCGTTGTCATGACATCCAGCGAGCGCATGACGTTTGACGTAATCAGGCAGGCGACACTTCACCGCAGTGAGCATTTTGATGGGTGAGGAGGATGTCAGTTTCCAGTAAAAGAAAAGTTGACCAAGAAAACAGTGTTTTGGACAGAGAGGTATGCGTTCATTTTGCCCCAATCCAGCACGAAGCCGTTCTGGTGTGCGTTTCCCGAAAGCGTCGTTAGCAACATAGTTCAACAAGTTGGTGTTTCCCGAAATCATCGTTCCAAAGAACATTCTACAACAAACAGCAGCGCAAAGTTGTGTGGTTGGAACAAGACGAACACTTGAAATGAAATCAGCGTGATTTAAAAAAAAGTTATAGTTAGTTATTTGATGCTATAAAAACGGGGGGTGTGACATCATGATTGACAGTGAAGTTGTCACTGAGGCACTAACAAAGTTTGGGGGGGATTTTCGGGAGGAGATTGGAGCTTTAGCTTTAATTTCTACATTTCTATAACTGTTTATTTCACACCGACATGATTTGTTCTGCATCTGCCAGAGTGTGGGCGGGCTTTTGATATCGCACTTCTACTTCCTGCTCTCTACGGTGCAGACTCAGCCCCAAATCTATGCAAGATGTCAGCGCCATTTTCGGATGTTAACGGCTTTTCTTCAGTGGAAGGCAGTGAAGTCGTGTTGTCCATGTTCTTTAACATCTATGTCCAAGTTTGTCAAGAGATTTAAAGCTCCTTTTTTGATGACTGCGCCTGTGCATACATGCTCTAGTACGCAATAACGACTCTAGATTGAATCTGGGAAATCAAGCGAAGTAACTGAGAAAAATGAGAAGTAGTCCCCAGATGTCATGTCCGTAATTTATAGCAAAACATCTAGCATTAATTCAATCTCAAACAGATTTATTAAAAGTTGTCAGCAAAAAATAAAATAAAACAAAAAATGCTGACACTTAAATTATTTGTTTTAACACTTTTGCACTTGTTATTAATGTATTTTGAATGCAAAAGGCACTATTTTTTATTTTTGATTCGTTATGCATGTTTATTAAAAACAAGTTGTGTAATAAATCAATTGTTCCGGACCTTTGACATTGATGAAAATTCAGATTTGGACCTTTGAATGTAGACTGAGAACCCCCGATCTAGACAATCACAACGGTATACTTTGATGCTAGAGGCAAAGGCATCCTTTAGTCTGGCTTTATGTAGCATCACATCTTTACAAAGAGGAAAATGCCACCATCAGGTGTGGATGAATCACTTCAATTGCCAAAACATTCTTTATATTAGGCTCCGCCTTATTTTACATTGGAAATTAAAAAAAAAAAAAATTATTCACTGCAATTGTAGGACTAATATAAAACATTAGATTCGGACACAGGATTTGGCAGGATCTATCGTAACCGGGTACTTTTTGAAATGTGTTAAAGCACAATTTGTGATCTTTCCCTTCAATAAAATGGCAATCAGTGTTAATATTGTTGATGAATAATTTGTCAATTTTCATCAACAACCTTTTTTTGTGGTGTGTTTGAGTGTGATGTGTTTGAGTGTGAGTGTGTGTTTACTCTGGAGGGCTCAAGGTGTGTGATGGCGGAGCTGTGGCAGCTGTAGCTGGCCTCCTCCTGTCCACTGAACACATTGTAGAGTTTGAGCTGCCCGGTACATGTGCCCAACATCAGGAAACGCTCTCGTGCGGAGAACGCACAACACATGAAGCCACTCTCATCCTCCTCAGCCTCCCTGAACACCGAGATCGGCCGAAACCTGAACACAATCACAGACAGCATTTCATTGGCAAACTGAAAGTCAAGAGGAGGAAAAATAAATAAAAATATTTTTTTCATTTTGAACAACCAATACTGATTCTTCAATCCCAAGATCGATCTGTCAGTGCTGTTTTCAGGTGATACAAGAACAAAACTTCACTAAACATTATTTGTAACTCCTGATATGCAATGGTCACAATAAGCTTTGATACGTTATGTAAAAGTGTGTGTGTGTGTGTGTGTCTTTAATGAGCGTGTCAGATCGCTGTAGAGCCGATCATCTCTTCCACTTCACTACTTACAGCAGAAAATAAACATGAATGAACATCAGAAGATAAAGAACAACTCACTGACATGTGTCATGTGAGCCATCAGTCAGTGTTTCAACCGTCAATAAAACAGCTGGAGAACAATAATGTCGCCTCAAAAAAGACATTCAGTGACCATAAACTCCATATAATAATAGTTTCGATTCATATATGCACTATATTACATATTCATTAAATTGAATATAAATGTTCTTTAATATATGTTTGAATAATTTATGACAGCCACCATTTAAATGTTTCTATTTCAAAAAGACAAATTAGAGTAGAAACAATTGTCCTTAAAAAGTTATTATACCATTATTATTGTGATAAAAACTACCTTGTGTATAATTTAAATGTTAGTTGTTAATTTTAACCTGTAATATTACAGTAATGTTGCCGTAGACAGGGTTCCTATAGTTTACAACACAGACTAAAAGATTGATCCTTTGGATTTAAGGAGCGATATTGGTTCAACAAAATGAGAAATCGAATCAATATTTGTAGCCCAGCCCTAGCACGTGTGAAAGAACATGACCAAAACGGTCAAATTTGAAAGAACACATCCTGTGGATATAGGTGCTTTGGTGTCATATTTTCAGTGTTATTTCAGAAATCTGTGAAACTGCACCTGCTGAAGATGAGATGCCGGTCAAAGCAGCCTCCATCAACCCCGCCGTATTTGGGGTAGACGACCCGGCGCGTGTGTCGAGGGGTGAAGTTGGTGGGTGCCTGCCGTCTCTGTTTGGGCTCCGGACACTGATGCGGAGTGAAGAGGCTGAAGGGAGGACACGTCGTCACCGGGTTCTTGCAGCGCGCGTGCTGCTCGCGTAAATACTCCGTTATGATACTGGAAACAAGACGGGAAGTCCGGCCGACAATTAAAATATGATCATCTATTCAAAAGTTATTAGCATTTTTGGAAATTTCATTATAACTTTTTGACCACAAGGTCACTTGACACCTTCAGGCCATGCTGCCGAAGACACATACAGAGTTTCGTAATGATACGCCAATGTGTTCAGAAAATATTGCATTTTACGACTAAATTCAAAATGGACCAAAATGGCCAATATGGGAAAATTGGGTATTGTGCGACTCTGCATGCTGCACAAATTCTAAAGAGACCAGATTTGTTAGACTAAACCATTCAGAATTTGCAAATAAGATTTGCAATAAAGGCAATTTTTCATATCTCCTGACCACTAGGTGGCACTGCGCTGAAACATGACAGCCATGACCTGAGGTTACCTGCACAAACACCAAATTTAGTCTGAATACTCTAAAGTGTAGTGGACATATAGCCTCACGTCCATTTTGATTTGGTCTTCATAAAATTAGTTTGCATTATTCAAAAACGGTTTGATTAATCAACTTGAATTTTATATTTTTTTTGTCAACATGGTGTGACAATGATCTGGTCCAATTTTTGTGAAAATCAAAGTAACGGCTTAGTTCAACAAATTTTGTTTCTAGCCCTTACGGTTAAAAAGTTATTAGTATAAACGCAAGTGCAATTTTGGACATCGGGTGGCGCTAGAGCGATTGAGTTAGAGACTCCAAAATTGCTGTGGTGAATGTTCAGACTTCCTCTATCTGTGTGCCAAATTTCATAACCTTCCCTTAAGCGGTTCTATGGGCTGCCATAGACTTTCAGAGCGGATTAATAATAAGAACACTAACGATTTCAATAGGAACCTATTAACCTTTGGAACTTGACCCCTAATAAAGACTAGCACACCTGTCTAGAGAGGGTGGAGAGGGCAGATGTCTGTCCAGCTGCTTTTTCATGGCCGGACTCTGGATGAAAGCACCATGATCTGATTTCTGCCTCAAGACTTTAGGCCTCTTCCCTCCTGTGGTGGCACAAGGTGACGGCCGCTCCCGCGAGAACACGATACGCCCGATGAGAGGAGAGCCGTTGCTGTGAGAAACTGCAGGGGATGGCGGGGGCGGAACTTGTGAGGTTGAGGGACGTGGCTGGGGGTGATGAGGAAGCGTGTGGGGGGTGTGGCCACCCAGACGGGCCGCAACTCCGTTAGTGAGCCGAGGAGTCCGTGGGATGCCGGCGGCAGGAGAAGGGGACGTGGCGACAGAAACGGGAGTGAACGGCGGCACGCTAGCATGGGCCAGAGCGTGCAGCCCCATGGGTAGCTCGGCTTCTTTTGTCAACGCTGTTGCAGTGTCTGACAGACCTTTAGACAAAAGATGATTCCGAATCAGCAGCAGAAGTTCCTTCTCTGGAAAAGAAATGCGCGACTGCGCCACGACATTAGCCCGCTGCAGCCGCGCCAGCGATACATCAGTGCCGATCAACAAAGGCTTTCCAGACACTCGCTCTATCAGTTCTGCTGCAAACTTGCAGAAGCGCACGTGCTCGCTGCGCTTGTCTTGCAGCACCGGCTCCTTCATGAGCTGCTGGATCTGTCCGCTGCTGAACAGAGGAAGCTTGCTGATGATCTGCCGCACTGCGGCACTGCGCGCTAATCCCACCAAGGCTTTGCACGCGAGGGCACGGATCTGATCGGCGTCGGTGATGGGCATCTTGATGGTCAGCAGGGACAGCAGGACTTTTATACCATTGTTCGACTGAACCACGTTCCACATCTTGGCTAGGACGCTCTCACTGGCGCGATGGCTCTGCGGCAGACGGCGGCGTGGCGTGCCTGAGATGAACTTGCCAATGCTGGAGACGCGTTTGTCTGGAGCGCAGACGCAGTTTATGATCACCTGCAGGGCCGACTTTTGGATTTCGGCGTCATTTACAAACACTTCACCCTCTGCAACAACCAGTACGATACTCATACCTGCAGAGCACAAAAAAACATTTAATACTGTCATAATTATTAATAGTGTATTGGCTTCTTCATGGTCAAAAGTGACTGAAGGCTTAAAAACTTTTATTAGCTATTTTTCTCCATTGAACATACTTTTTTCGAATACATTTTTTAATAATTTTTCACTTAAAGCGGTATTCCATGTTAAAATAGAGACAAGTAACGTAAAAATCTAATTTTTGAAGGTAGATTAGTGCCATCTGGTGGGAGTAAAAAAAGAAAAACTTGTGACTCTTTCATCTTCGGAACACAATTTTAATGAAATCCGAAAGTCTTCAGAAAGTTCATAAGAGATCGTAAAACTAATCCATACGAATCAAGTGGTGTATTCCAAATTTTCTGAAGAGACTCGATGGCTTTATATAATGAAGGAAAGTAGCGGGCTTGGAGCGACATTAGAGCGAGTAAATGAAGACAGGATTGTCATTTTTGGGTAAACTGTCCTTTAAGTGTTCTGACCTACTTTTGATTTATTCATCCAATATTTTATGAATTCCATGACATTTTGCATTATACAGTAAATAGTTATGAATGGATTTTGAATCAAAGAAATCATAGGGCTCTAATTTAAATGCCATGATATTGAATTTAAGACTTTCTGATCCAATGCAAGGCATTTTTAAGGCCTTAAATTGTGGACGGTTAAATTAAGGACCCGCGGAAACCCTGTAAAATTTTATTTTTTACCATTTAATACTTTTTATGCCCTTAAATGTTATAAAGCTGACCTGAGGTTAAGCACAATGTGCAAAGTTACCTTGAAATGTTTGTGCTGCAAAAGGGCATGTTTAAAGCATCGTCTCAAGTACACTTTGAACCCTAAATCACCAGTGGTGCGTTTCCAAAAGCATCGTTAGCCAACTACGGTACCGCTGAACTCTGTTGGTAACGACCTTTGGAAGACCGCCCCAGAACAGCAGATCTCACCAACAGTGGAGATGGTGGAGCCGCTCTCGTCCAGTACAGCAACGTTCTCTGACAGCAGCAGCTGAGTTTTGGGAATGACCGTCAGAATGCTCAAGATGTCCAGAGCGTACCTCACCGTGTCGGCCCTGAAACACACATGTACCAGAAAAAGGTGCACTTACTCGCTTGTCCACCTCATTACGCACCGTTTTACACAACAGTTCTTTTGAAAAATGATGTTAAAATCATGTGCACAGCATACTCGAGTATAGGGGTGGGCGATATGCTGAAATTTTACAGTGTTTTTTCCACATAAAACAAAAAGCACTGCAGAATTAAATGCAACTTAATTCACAAACGAATGACTCATTATATTGGAGAATATTGTTTTTAACATACTACGGTGGCACAGTATACTGTGTTAAAATCAATCCAAGCCTTAAAATTGGTTGGTCAAAATAAAAGTCAAATAATAGAAAAGCAAACACTACAATAGTTTTTTAGACGGAACTGATCAACAGAGACGGTAAAATAATGAAGATGGAGAATGGGAGCTTGGACGCTCCGGTGCTCACATTCTCTTTGCTTCCAAAATAAGTCTCGCTTCCGACACATCTGAAAACAGAAAGACTCCTCACCCAATACCAATAAATAAAAAAATGCCTATATATAATATTGCTAGTGGTAGACCAATATATTGGCTGAAATTACATAAATCATCTACCTGTTGTCTACACAGATCAGGCGTAACATTATGATTATTATCCTAATATTGTGTTGGTCCCCCTTTTGACCCGTCGAGGCATGGACTCCACTAGACCCCTGAAGGTGTGCTTTAGTATCTGGCACCAAGATGATAGCAGCAGAGCCTTTAAGTCCTGTAAGTTGTGAGGTGGGACTTTCATGGATCGGACTTGTTTGTTGAGCACATCCCACAGATGCTCGATTGGATTGAGAGCTGTGGAATTTGGAGGCCAAGTCAACACCTCAAACTCGTTGTTGTGCTCCTCAAACCATTCCTGAACCATTTTTGCTTTGTGGCAGGAGCATTATCTGCTGAGAGAGCCACAGGCACCAGGGAATACCGTTTCCATGAAAGGGTGTACATGGTCTGCAACAATGCTTAGGTAGGTGGTACGTGTCAAAGTAACATCCACATGGATGGCAGAACCCAAGGTTTCCCAGCAGAACATTGCCCAAAGCATCACTGCCTCCTCCGGCTTGCCTTCTTCCCATAGTGCATCCTGGTGCCATGTGTTCCCAGGTAAGCCACACACACGCACCCGGCCATCCATATAAAAGAAAACGTGATTCATCAGACCTGGCAACCTTCTTCCATTGCTCCGTGGTCCAGTTCTGATGCTCATGTGTCCACTGTTGGCGCTTCCGGCGGTGGGCAGGGGTCAGCATGGACACCTGACTGGTCTGCGGCTATGCAGCCCCATACGCAAGAAACTGTGATGTAGGGCTGCAACGACGTGCGTGAAATGCGTCGACGCGTCGGCGGCACATTATTTACGTTCTAGAATGGAACAGAAGATCTAGAATAATGGCAGCTTCTGCTCCCGGGCATAGTGAAAATGATCATTTATCATATAAAGCCAGACCGCGACATTCAAAAGTGTGGGAGTACTTTAAACAGAAGCCGAATAAAACTGTGCTTTGTTCGCTCTGTAACGCCGGTTTCACACTGCACGCGGTGGCAGAGCAGGAGCTGTGCGCGTGGAGAGCGGGAGCTTTCACACCGCAGTCAGTGTTGCCAAGTCCGCTTTTTTCCGCGGAATTGGGCTACTTCTACACTGTTGCCGCGGGCTGTGTCTCATGTCCGCGGGTTGAAGCAAAAAAACACACATATTTAACCCCCCGAACGCGATGTTTACCAGAGAACCTCCCCGAAACGCGATTGGGCTTGTTTTGGGCTAGTTTTGAGTAACGAATGGGTGGGTTTTGTTGTGTAAACCTGGCAACCCTGCTGCCAGTGTTCTCTCGCGCAGCTGAACGCGCCACGCGTGTATTGCAACAGACGGTCACATTTTCATGGGTTCTTCTCCGACCCCAGTACGTCTCGTGCTTTTATTTATTATGGGCTGCATATATCTCCTGTATATGCGACCTGGTTCCGCTCTGTCCCAAACACATATGCATAATAACTTGCTGTATATAGGTAGTTTACATGATTAAAGTAACATTAAAGTGAATATATGCCTCTAGTTTTAATCATTTAAATGTGTCTTTGAAGTTTGGGCAAAAACTTCTGGCAGCTTTAGTCGTTGTTTATGCACATGTATATCTTCAAAATAGACGACTAGTTATACATTAACACTATGCTGAAAGCTCCTGTATGTGAACCTTTTGCAGATAAATACTAGTGCATTTTCGTTTACTAATGACACAAATCAATAAGTAAATCATACTCAACTACTATAGTAAACAACTTTTCCTAATTAGGCCTACTCTGTATACATTTTATGATGAATAGTATCATTATATATTATGTTTAAAAAGCTTCTTGTGTTCATATATTTCATTATAAAATGGCATACTATGTACACTACCCTTCCTGAAATACAATTAATATTGTCATCATTCATTGATTTCATGTTAAAATAATATACAAATTCACTACCCTCTTTGAAATACATTAATCAGTAAAAAAGAATAATAAGATTAACCTGGGAAAATAATCGTTAGATTAGTCGACTAATCGGAAAAATAATCGTTAGATTAGTCGACTAATCGGAAAAATAATCGTTAGATTAGTCGACTAATCGAAAAAATAATCGTTAGATTAGTCGACAGAAAAAATAATCGTTAGTTGCAGCTCTACTGTGATGCACTGTGTATTCTGACACCTTTCTATCAGAACCAGTATTAACTTCTTGAGCAATTTGAGCTACAGTTGCTCGTCTGTTTGATCGGACCACACAGGCCAGCCTTCGCTCCCCACGTGCATCAATGAGCCTTGACCGCCCATGACCCTGTCGCAGGTTCACCACTGTTCCTTCCTTGGAGCACTTTTGATAGATACTGACCACTGCAGACCGGGAACACCCCACAAGAGCTGCAGTTTTGGAGATGCACAATTTGGCAAACCTGCTCAAATCCTTACGCTTGCCCATTTTTCCTGCTTCTAGTGGGTGGGATATATTAGGCAGCAAGTGAACATTTTGTCCTCAAAGTTACGACAAAATGTTCACTTGCTGCCTAATATATCCCACCCACTAACAGGTGCCATGATGAAGAGATAATCAGGGTCATAAATATTATGCCTCATCGGTGTAAATTGTCTATCTGCGGATATTACATACAGGTAGATGATATACCAGTCGATATTAGACATGCATTCTTTTCGCACAACTAATTCCATGAGTAAAAGTATCAATAATAAATTTTGCATTTCAACTATTGCAACTATACTCCATTCACACCTATAGATAGTGCAAGATGACCGCCATCAGAATGCTTACTGCGATACATCAAACAAAATAACTGTTTGCACCTTTGATAAAACATACACAAAAACCTCACACACAAAAAAAACTTTGCCAGACTCCATTCACTCGTTCCCACAGTGCCCTGCAGTTCCTCACCTGCCGTAGTATGTTCTCCAGTCGCAGGCGATAGAGATGAGCTGCAGAAGCAGCTGAACACAGGACAGTTTGTGGAAGACCTCTGCAGGCTCCCAGTACAAACGCGCCGGTCCAAACTCGATCAGGAACTCCACCATCTCTACCACCTGCTCATGGGTGTAGGAGCAAGCCTACAAACATTTGAACAGGAAAAAACATCTACAACTGATGCGTCTCATTTTCAGCTTACAAAGCAGAAGTCTCTTCTACTCGCCAAGGCTGTGTTTATTTGATCAAACATACACTGAAAACAGTGAAATATTATTCCAGTGTAAAACAGCTGTTTTCTATGTGAATATATAGTAAAGTGCAAATTATTCCTGTGATCAAAGCTGGATTTTCAGCATCATTACTCCAGAGCTTCAAATAAATGCAGCTTTGGTGAGCAGAAGAGACAAAATCATATTTATTCAAAACTTTTGACCAGTAGTGTACATTTCAGACACCAGACAGTACACAAGAGCTCAAGCTTTTGAATCTAGAGCGGACACATCACTGATGTTAAACAGCACTAGTCACATGGCAGTGTGATGTACCTTGTAATAAGGCTGTGGGTGTATCAGCGCTCCTCCCTCTGTTCGCTGCAGGGACTGCTTGACCTGCTCGACTTTAATGCTCAGGTGAGCCTCAAAGTACCTGCGCAGCGCCATGCAGGTGTGTTTCGCTGTCTGTCTGCTGGAGAAGATCTCATCGTCGCTCAACAGCGCGCCCTGGTCCTCAGGGTTCAAAATCTCCAAAGTGCTAATCTACAAAACATACAAACCGCAGCAGACTTGAGGCAAACACTGCATAAGGAATAACAATAGAATTTAGAGTATTATTATTATTATTATTATTATTATTATTATTATTATACAATTATAATACATTTCTGCTGTACTTTTTTAAACCCTTGAGCCTTTATTGTGGCACAAAAAAGTTAAGGGCCATATTATAAATGACAAACCACTTTCATTGTTTGATGGAAGTAAAACATAATTAAACAGGGCTTGAATGGCATGAGGGGGAGTAACTGATAAACTTATTTTTTGGTAAACAATACATTTTCACCATCTTAAACTAGCCTGAGGTGGTCTGCTAGTTTAAGCTTGTTGGTTAACTAGTTTACCGGGCTACCCAGCGGTCAAAACCCTTCTAAAACCAGCAAACCAGACTAGCCTGATCAGTATAAAGCAGCTTGATGGGCAGGTAAAACCAGACTGGCTTGTTTTGTTCAGCAGGCCATATTAATTTTGTAGTAGAAATATCAACTTGATAGCAAAGGACTCTCCTCCCCTCATATCATTACCACCAATGACCAGCAGGCCTCAATCTCCAAACAGACTGGCTGTCATCTCTGGCCACACCCATTTCTCTTTAAATAGTCACTCCACCCAAAAATTTTAATTCTGTCAGACCTGTATGACTTTCTTTATACGGCAGAGATGATATTTTGAAGAATGTTGCGAATCAAATGACATGAACAGGAGTCAGCAAAGTGCAAAATAAAGAAAACAAACATGATGCGCGATCTGCCGCTCTCTCTCTCTCTCAATGAAGTCCATTCTAATACTCGTCAGAAAATGAACTGTATCTTAGTGAATACTTGTCACACAAACATGAGACACGTCTAAAGAAATGTTGAAAATGTTAGGTTTTAAATAATGTAAATCAAATTGAAAACAAATATTCTCTGTTTATGTAAGCTGTTTGACGAGAGCGAGATGTCAGTCGTTCGCGAGCGCCTAATTATCTGCTAATGCGGCCATGCCCACGGAGAGCACGTTCTTTTCAAAGGCTATTTCTGACGCATCGACTCGAAAAAAACAAAGTTTAGTGAGATTCATGTACTTCACATCGTTTTGAGACGCGGTGAGGAATAATTTACCTCAGAAGAAAAGCTGTTGATCTCTAAGAGCAACGGATCCAGCCGATGATTGTGAGGAAGTTTATTCTTTTAGTGTCTGTGAATATTAAACCGCAAAAGATTGTTTAAATATGAATCCTGCATGTGTCTGTGTGACGTATTAAACTGCAGATTAACATTTATAGGCTCTCTATAATATAACAAATACGCTACATAAAATGTCATAGACGCAAGACTGTTCAGACAAGATTTCTTTGGCCTGTTTTGGACAGATGTGTTTACTGTAAAATAGCCTGGTGTCTCATCAATAGCTTTTGCTCGCACATTTCTGCTCAGATGCTATATATACACACACAGTACCAGTCAAACGTTTGGACACTACTATTCAAATGTTTTTGAAAGAAGTCTCTTATGTTCATCAAGCATGAATTTATTTGACTAAAAATACAGAAATATTCCATTTAAAATAACGGTTTTCTATTTTAATATACTGTAAAATATCATTTATTTCTGATGCAAAGCTGAATTTTCATCAGCCATTAATTTTTTCAGGATTCTTAGATGAATAAATGATCACCGGTTATAAAAAAATACTAAGAAGCACAGCAGTTTCCAACATTGACAAATCAGCATATTAGAATGATTTCTAAAGGAACATGTGACACTGAAGACTGGAGTAATGATGCTGAAAAATCGGCATCAGCTTTACATCACCAAAATAAATTATATTTTAAAGTATATTAAAACAGAAAAACATTGTTTAAAATTGTAATATTTCACAACATTACAGTTTTTTCTGCATTTTCACACACTCTTCTGATTGGCTGTGATTTTGGATTAATTTTGTCACGTCTGGTGTAGACATACAAACTACTTGTCGCTGGAATCTTATATATCGCATCACATCTCGTTAGGACTCTATTAATGAAAAAATGCGTTTGGGTGGAGTATTCTATTAACTCGTATTGTTTTGCCTCTGAAGCACAATCCCTACACAAACACAAAGTGCATACCAGGTTGACGAGTCGCCGCAGGCCATCTTGCTTGTCGAAGAGATCGAGCACGGCTCTGAAGGAGAAACAGATGGAGAAGAACATGGTGGCGTGGCAGCAGCCGGAGGCGTGTGAACACTCCAGCAGCCACAGCGTGTAGCTCACCACCTCCGACAGCAGCGAGTGCGGCAGCATACACACCTGAGACAGGCAGAGAATCAGAGGAGGACTGCTACACCAGATAAAAGACTGCAATAATGACACTATCATACTCGCTCCATGGCGTCCTGGTTGTATGCGAGGTAATAGAGGCACAGAGAGACACCAGTGGCAGCCATGGAGGGCCGCGGGATCTCCAGTAACTTCGGCACTCCTCCATGCGCAACAAACTCTGCAGCAAACTTCTTATGGAGGAGAAGAGATGCAAGATACTGAAAGACAGAGACAAGAGGGAGTGAGTGAACATGCGACTGATACCAAAGAACAAACTCAAATCTAGCTTGTAAAGCAAAAATCACACATTTTATGTTTGTCCTCAAAACCAGTTTGAAGGATAAATCTTGAGATCAAATGGTTTTCATGATCATGAGAAACATTCAGTTGTCCTGTGGAGTGTGTGATGCGTGTCTGGTACCTTCAGGGCTTCAAACGTGAGCTGGACGTCATTGGTCTGTTTCAGGTCCATGTAGTGCATCAGCAGCTCACGAGCACCGAGCTGCATGAAAACAGCCAGCAACTGCACACACAAACACAGGGGCTTCATTAAACCCATTAATTATCAGATCGTTTTTTTTCACACAGCTTTAAAAATGAGGAAAACATGCCTCAAATGCATTAAATGGGTCATATAACACCCATTTTTACAAGATGTAAAATAAGTCTGAGGTCCAGAGTGTGTGTGAAGTTTCAGCTCAAAATACCCCACAGATAATTTTTTATAGCATGTTAAAAATGTCACTTTTTGAGGGTGAGCAAAATCCCGTGTCCCTTTAAATGCAAATGAGCTGCTTCTCCCGCCCCTTTCAGGAAGAGGGCGGATCTTTAAGAGTTCGTGTTAGCAGCTCCGAGCACCTCACGCAGAGACGTACTGAAAATGTCCAAAACGGTTCCATCAAACCCAAGTCGGACAATGATGGAGAGACTCAAGAAAAAGTGACAATGTGTAGAATGAGACAGGATGTTTCTTAATGGTTAGTTGATGAATTTATGAGTTAACTATCTTCAAGTCATTGATTAGCATCTGATTCTGTCATGATAATCTATAAATGGCTGGTGTGGGAACTGTTGTGAGATGCACAGAGCCAGAGAATATCTGCTGCATGAAGAGAGATCAGGGATAGTTTAGTTTAATTACGGTTATAACTTATGTTGTCATCTTGCTTTATGACATGGTATTGCATTTGTGTTCGTACTGTATTGCAATAAATGTGAAAGACGGACGACAGCTTGAGCCACTCCCAAATGTGCTCGACTACAAAAACTCTTCCTCTTCTCAACATGTTCCCTGACGCCAGGCGCAACAAGTGTGTTTTGATAGTTTCATCCTGACGCAGTTCTCATTTTCATGTCCCGCTCCACATTGTTTAAATAGCAAATGCACTGGCGCATCGGTTCACCCATGGGCATCTGGTCTGAAAACTAGGTGTGTTCAGGCGTATTGTTGGGGTGTTGCTATTGTGAGGAACTGAAAACGACTGTGCCATTGACCAACATAAAACCAAAAATACTGCGCTGTTGACTTTAGAGCAGGCTTATTTTAAAGGGTGTGTTAGTACTATGAGCCTATAGGCGTTGCACAACGCACGTACACTCTGCTTATTACACACACAGGGAGGCGCTCACACACATTTTAAATAGTAAAAATATAAATTCTGTCGTTAAACTAGGCAAAAGTGTATTCGGACACGCCCTAAGTGCACCTGCGCCATGAGCTCAGATTGCTAAAAAAAGGCCCCTAGTCTATAGCAGTGCAGCTGCGGGACGTTACCTCCTGGTACTCTCCCAGCGGGGTGAGATACTGCAGGATGAGGCGCTGCTCTATGCCTGGTGTGAGCGGGAACAGGTGGTAGTTATTGCCAATCACCCACGGGCTCATCTCAGACCAGCTGCTGTTGGACAGCTCGCTCAAGCTTCGCTCCGGCTCTGGCATCGAGAAGTTCAGCTTCAGTTTTACTTTCCCACCATTCTCCCTCTTCCTCCAGTTCCTCATGCCTTCCACTGGGCTGTCCGTTTCCTCCAGCTCTAGCGGGACAGCCGTGGCAGGCTTCATCAGGCCTTTCATACCAGTGTTGCTTCTGGCCACGGTCCTGACGGCAGAGATGGGCTGCACCTCTGCGTCCAAGTCGGCCTTCTCCGTGTGAGGAGCGTTGGCAGTGAATTCTCCATCCACGGTCTCCTCGTCCAGCGGCAGCAGCGGAGCCAGACTCTTGCTCGGGCGCTTACTGTCCCTCCTGCTCTCCACCTCCTTATCCTGGAGCTCCCTCAGTCTCTGCAGCATTAAAGGAACCTGTGACACAAAATGGACAGCATTTCAGCGTTTATTATAAATAATTTTTCCATGCACATCAGTTTTAAATTCATGTTCCTGGTAATCCTGAATCAGAACACAGTCCCTCCAGGATTCCACGATTGCATAATTTTACGCAAAATCAAGCAAACTCGAAAGAGCATGCCATTTTTCCACATTTCATGAAAGAGGCGCTGAATAAACGCAGTAATATAACGGTTCCCAGTGTTAGCCATATAAACACAACAGGCTACTACTATACCTTTCTGACACCGCTTGTGTAACAATTCTTTATTTTTGAACTTTATAGGCATGTTCTTTTGCACTTTAATCGGTTTAAAAGATTTTTTTTTTACTTTAAACATAACAGTAGCCTATTTTTGAAGAATACACAATGTATAAAAACACTAACTTGTAATCAACCCTATAAAGCCTGAAATCATTAAATAGTCAGAAAATCAACTTTTTAACCTTTAGATAAAACATAAAATGAACTTGTTTGCATGTGTTTGCCACATATTTAACCAGGCTTATGGCCCATATGATATGGTGAGAATATGGAGGGGAAAAAACATTTACCATATAAATAACAACTGCACCAAATTGCTATTTTTATTGCCTCTGAATAAAAATCAATGAGATCTTTAAAACAATATAGCAGACTACTTACATAAAATGCATATACATACCATCTGTCACTATATCTCCCATTAATTTATCTTCGTAAGATGATATTTAAATGCTTAGTTTTTTGATGAGAGCTCTATCATTTTTATTGTGGGGGGTGAGAACAACGTAATACAATAGGCATACAATGATGACAGAAGAACAAAAACTTTTAAAAATGTATGTAAGGAATTTTTTTTCACAAAATCCTGAAGGAAACACTGAGTTTTATTTATTTTGTGCTTTGTGTTTATTTGGTGTTAGATTTGAAATAAAAATGTTAAGTTATCATCAGTGTTCTCCTTTTAGAAATGACAGAGCCCAATGGTTCTTGAGGTCAGAAAAGTCATTAAAACGGTGTATTTTCAATGAAAAACTACACAAGAAATGCATTTTAGGCTGCAACAATCAGAAAAAAAATCCCTCCCTCTTGCAGCGACATCTCTTATCTTCTCTGATGATGAGGGCGGGGCAACCTGTACCATTTAAGACTTATGGCCTTTAATTTGATACGCAGGGACCCTGATCTAATGAACACGTGTCAAGGTGTGATTCATTACAGTGTTTAGACGTGGTGAAACGAGCACTGGACTCACTAGGACAGAGTTTTCCTCGCGGTAGTTGGCCGCAATGTCCTGGTTCTCCATGGCTCCGGCCAGCAGGCCTGTGGCGTAGATTCTGAGTGGCTGCTCGGCCTCCTGGGCCCATTTAAACAATCGCTCCACAATCCCCTCCTGTCACGGTCACAAGCACACACTTACAATCCACACGCAGATTAATTCTGCCGAAGCCGTATTGAGGATCACAGTACCTTCTCTTGAAAGACCACGGCTGTCTCCAGGCCAGGCATGATGTTCAACAGCAGTCGGCAGGCCGCCGTGTTCAGCGCCACCTCACGGCTGCTCATCACGTACGTGTTCACCAGCTGTAGAAGCACAAAGCACTCAAGATCAGAGCTGTTTTTCCTTTTTTACAGGGGTTTAAAGACATATTACACCATGATACAGCCATAGACTACTAAATATATTCAATTTACTTGCAATTTTTGTTTTCCAAATTTAGACTATCTTGTCTTTGAACTTCTGCTCTACACTACTTTGGGCTGTTGTTCAATAGATATAGTTTGTTTGTTATATCAGTTACATCTTTCTGTTGTCTGGGTGCATGCATATTCAAATTCACAAAAAATGCAGTCCTAAAAAGAGTGTGAGAGATACAGGAATAGGCTAAATATATTTCACAAAGTATTTGAGAGACATATCCAATTCATTAGATGTAAAAAAAATTGATAAAATCATCATAATTTCATGTGTAAAGCCACAGTTCACTTTCAGGTCAAAACTGACAGAGGGCTTGACACTTGCTTACTTTTTTAGTTGAAAAATTTAGGAACGCATTTAAAAATGTTAGGGGTGCAACTAATCATTTCTGCCTTTATATATATATATAAAATAAAAAAACTGTAATAAACAGATTTTGCCATACTAGTGTTGTTTTAGTTTCACTGAGATACTAGTTTTTGATAATATTTTGAATTCAATATACATTTTAATTAGTGGTGGGCCGTTATCGGCGTTAACATGAGACTATTATCGGGCGATAAAAATTAAAAAAAAATAATCGCCGTTAATCTATTCTCAAAGTTGGGTTGGGAGCTGGTCTATACTACGCAAGCTATGTTGACTTTCACCTTGATATTTTAGCGCCGATGTATACCTAGGCGAATTGCACTGTAGGGGGCGAGAGAACGAGTCTTCGAACCTGTGTGTATGCCTACTAGTGTTGTCAAAAATATCCATATTTCGCCATGTATCGATACTGAAATATCTGAAACGATACGATACTCATTTTCTACAGTATCGATATCAGCTGCGCTCTCCTCTCTGACCGACAGCGAGTGACACGCACCCGCCTCCTCTCATTCAGTCCATTTAATCCTCTGAACATTGCAAACGCGTGTTCTGCTGGACTTTTGTTAGTATTGGTGTGACCGTTCTGAATTTCGCGCGGGGTTGCTCATAACGTTAATTCTACCAATTCCAGCAGATTTCGCGCTCGCATCTGAAGCGCACACACACACACACCGTAATAAAACCGCCTCTGACATACAAGTGCAAAAATGAGCTCCTTTTCCAGCTTATTAATGGTCAAATACACTCAAATGTCTCAATGCCCATCTTGGTGAGTTTTAACGTAAACACAGTCGTAACCAGCTCACAGGAACAGTGTTTGGACATGTGTGCGTCAGGTCTTAAAGGGACAGCAGTTATTTATTATTCAAACTACAAAAAGACAAACGATCACTTACGAGCACACATATTCTGAATGCCTTCAGCAGAATTCATGAGCCATTTTAATCTAGATAAAAAAAAAAATAAAAAAAATGTATATGCCCACCACAAATTTTTATATTTTCTTTCATTTTAATTAGTTTTTTTATGTTTTATGTCAGTTAACATTTATTTCAAATAATGAAATGGTTTTTATGGTTTTAGTTTTTGTTAACTAAAACAACACTGACACAAGTAAAATCTATATATTTAATAATGTCTGTCAAATAATGTTCTCAGTCTTTCCTTCCTGTGACGGGGCATCCCAGACAGAAGATACAATAGTTTACTTTGAATTAAATGGAAAATAAATTACATACAGTTTGTGTAACCAAATAATAACAGGGGTGGAAATTGGACACACGGCGTGACTTATTTAATAAACGAGCCTGAAATACACCTGGACTCTTATTTTTAAATGTCTATGCTTTATTATTGCAGGAGCTCATTCAAATTCAGACGAGATGATCAAATATGCATTCTTACAACCATACACATATTACAGTATAAACACCGTACAGTAAAAATTGATCAGCATAAATTTCGTTTGGCATAAATGTGCGAGCGCCTGTCGAACGTACAACAGCGCTAACTTCAGGCTGACACAAAGTGCTCACATATATTTCATAAAAAAAAAAAAAGAGCCTTTTGAAGTTTAATAAATCACATTAGGCAATATCGCCATTTACGTTTCTCCATCCCCATAATATAAGACGCTTTAAAATGATCATCAAGATGCTTGTTAAACCATTTAAGGTATTCATGAAGACTTTTTATGATCTTACATTTAAGAAACTGATCCACAGGATTTTTTTTTTTATTCGCACACGTCAAACAACGAAAGAGAAAAATCACTCTCTGCTCTTGACAATAACTTCTGTAGCTTTAATAAGAACCTACGTATATTTAATACACCAAAGGCCATGCAGTGTTTTATATTTACATTGGATTGCTTTAATCAATTTCGGTAGAATTTCTTACTTGAATGCAATTGTTAAACAGAAATACTTAAACTTGAAGTTTTCATTTGTATGCATCATCATATTGTATTTATTTGTCTCATTGTTTGCTGTTGTTCTTATTTTATTGATGTTTACTTCAGTAATTGCTTGGGGGAAAGCATTTTTTACTGGCATTTAAAGTTTTAGCACCCTAACAACCCCAGGGCTCGACATTTAGCCTTTCATGTGCTTGTCCTTCGGACAATTAAATAATTCACTTGACCAGAAGAAATTGGATTTGTGTGTTGTAAATATAATTTATTCTAAAGCATGAGTGTTCAGTAAGCTTTGACATATTTAAATCTGCATAATTGTGATTTGTACCTTTATAAAAGGGCATATTGTCCTTATGTTATTACATGTGTGCTTCATCTTTCACTTTAAATACTTAAATTTGATCAATTTATTCAATACAGACACTTTAATGCTGTTCCCAATTAAATTAAATAATTTACATTGAAAAATTATGAGATTGTTTTAAATATAAAAATAAGAAATGTTGGAAAGAAACATGCTCATTCAATGAACTGAAATCAGGGTCACATTTTCAATCGTATGGTATTCAGCACTCTTGGTCGTTTGATGCTGCTTAACTATCATATGTTAAAAATATAAAACCTCTGCATTTTGGATTTTAACTGCAGTTTACGAACAGAGTTTCTGTGTGTGTGTTGGCTTCTCCTCAAGAAAGCCTCAACAGCACAACCTTGTTACCGTCAGTACATTATAGTACGTGCATTATTATCCACCATCAATCGCCACTTACACTAAATGAACGCAGAATCCCTAGTTATTTTTTGTTATTGACATTTTAATCAGGCTATTGTCCGGTTGCATTATAGCTGTATTTGAGTAAAAAAGTATGTAATCAGTGACAACTAAATTTTAATAACAAATTTAATTAAATTTAAAATGTGTAACCAGGGCCACGTGCAAGCATTACGCAGAATGTAATTGTGATTATGCATGCAAACTTACTGCATTCATAAAGTCATCGTTCTTGAACAAGATTTTCAACAGGTGTCCCAGCATGCACTCTGGGTCTGCCCGCCCTTTAGAGCAAAACAAGAAATCAATATTATAATTTTTCTATTCGGGAGACCCTGATGATGATGATGATGATGATGATGATGATGATGATATCTGAAGTGAAGGGCAGGATCACCTGGATGGCGGTCATCAAACGGGTCAGGATCTGCTTTATGATACTCCTCCGTCTCCCGCTCAACCAGATCTGAAATTCTACAGAGATCGAAAGCAGCGTTAACAAATCACTGATATATGACCACATTAATGCTCATGACATAAGCAAATATTTAAATTATCTGTTTACTAGAGCCCGACCGATTTATCGGTCTGCCGATTTTATGTCGCAGATATATCGGCATCAGCATATATATGCCGCAGATATGAACGCACACACGTCTCACAGCGCGCGAATATTCACACAAAATTATGGCAAAATGCCTGTCTTGTCGAGAATCATTGACCGCAAACATAGTCGGTTATGTCTTAAGTGAATGTAAACATGACATTTGTCAGTCACCACCAGCGTTTTGGTCATTTTCACAAGTTTCATGGCCCACAGAATATCTTGTGTGAATATCTGAACACGCAATACATCAAAAGAAATAACAGAGGATATTCTGTCAGTTTCGTGAAAAAAGCAACATTGCGCAAAATTAGAAAAATCACGTTTTAGTCAGACTACAAACAGATGGGATTCAGAGCGAAGATCAAACACAGATGGAGCAGATCGAGTCTATCAACACCCCCAAAGCTTCACAGTCCTAGAGCTCGTCCTGGGTTGACATTTCATTCAGTAACATTAGGCAGTATTTTACATATGCATCTGCTGCTTCTTCTTCTCTTGTGTTTTAATCAGGAGATTCTGCTCTCGTTCAGGAGATGTGTAATAGCACCCCCTACCGTATAACAGTGAAAACATGAAAAGCCATATCGTCAATGTCAGGGAAGCGTTCTCTCATAAAAGACGACATAACAAAAGACAAAAAAAATAATAAAAAGAAATAATTCACTCACTGCTCTTGACTGAATAACTTTAATAAGGGTTAATCTATATTTATATAGTGAAGACATGAAGTGATATTGTACATTTGATCACTATTTCTGTACCTGAAAATCTAGTTTAGACATACATGAGAAACCTGAAAAGGTTTGTTTCTCATTTGTATGTTTGTTATTTACAAATTATTGTATACGTGTGTGTGTGTGTGTGTGTGATATATATAGTATATATATATATATATATATAGTACCAATCAAACTTTTGGACACACTTTCCCATTGAATGATACTGTACTATAATAAAGACAAAGAATATCGGCCGATATATATCGATATCAGAATTTTTTTAACTCACCAATATCGGCCCCCAAAAACCCATATTGGTCAGGCTCTACTGTTTACTTGACATTTCCAAGAAGAAGTTCTTGGTACCTTTCCCAGAGTGTCTGATTATCAGTATCTCGTCATTTCTGGTTAAATATTAATGTGTTGGGGAAAAGCAGAGCAGATTTCATGAAAACTATAAGAGAGAGAAAACACTAGGTCTGTTCTCAAACAGCATTGTATCAGTAGTCAGAGTATAAACATTTTCGTTTACAGTTTCTGGAATACTTTATGTTTATTACAGCTCACTGGCTCTCCAGCTAATAAGAGGAGAAATAAATAATCGCCTGTTGTGGAGTGTAATGACTTCTTGACTGTACATTACAAAACATGTAATAATTCAACACACTGTGATCAGTTTTGGGTAAGTTACTCTAAAAAAGTAATTAGCTATGAATTACATCTTCAATGGTGTAGGTAGATTACTGCAATAATTACTCTCACTAAAACAAATCATACATATCAGCCTCGACCAGTTAAACAATACAAGGATAGACATGAAACTGCTCTTAATTCTTTTAACTAAATAATATAAAACCGCATACATTATTTTTGAACTGACCAAAGTATTTCAAGGGAGAAGGTTACATTAAAAACGTACTTTGTTTGAATTACAGAATTGTTCTATAGTCTATACAGTTTAATACATTTAATAGGGACAATGTCTGAACATAATAATAAAGTCAGTAATTTTTCACCCCAGACAGATGCAGTTGTAACCTAAATATTTTATTTTTGGATTTAATGAAGTTTGGGTGGCATGACATGGGTTGATGCTGTCTTTAGCTTCAAATAAAAAATTCTACAATTATTTTAGAGCTCCTTGGATTATTTTTCATCATCCATTGCATACAATTTTATTACAGATTAATAAACTGTATCTACATGCATTTAATTTTCAAGTGTCATGCTTGTGATTTATGACATCATTACGAACTTATTTATTCAGGGAAAGAAGTAACTTCAAGTTATTTGTGTGTCAACTTTTCATTTTATTACTATAACAGCGCCCCCAATAAATATATATAACGTTCTACCGGACGGGCACTAGGACCTGGAGGAGCTTCTGCACCTGCTACTAGAGAGTGGGGAGTCACTGTTGACAGTAACGTCCTTCTGTTCGCGCATTCACAAATTCAAGGCAGCATTTAAAAACTGTCAATACAAATCACCACACCATCATCAAGAATGAGCACACTGCTGACATGATCTTATCACTATAGCAGGTTAGTTATTGCAGGCGCATATCAACACGTTATCATATTGGCAAGGCATATCAGCATAATTTTCTCATATCAGCCGATGCAGATTTTATATTTTAAGCATTTATCGGCCGATTCCGATGTGGTACCGATAATATTGCGCATCCCCAGGTGTTTCTACAAAATAAAACCGGAGGGTAACGCGATGTCACTGATAGGCGACGCACACACACATGGTCCATGTTCTGGTTAAAATCACTTATTTCTCTGATTTAAACAATTCTTGGAAACATTGGGGATAATGTATACAAGTCAACAAAATATATAACACCATTCTAACGGTTTTTGGATAATTTCAAGCCCTGTATGTGAAAATAAAATATCGCCCAGAATCCTAAAGATGCGACATCTGGTGAAAAGCACTTGATCAAATCTTGTTTTTAAAGGGAATAAGTGTCGGATTTTAGCATGGATTTCAGGTGACGGTGTTGATGCAGGGTCAGGAACTACATTAGCGGACGAAAAGCAGGGTGGATTCTGATTGGCAGCTATAGTTGTGGTTTGGACTCTGCTATATCTGTATGGTTCTGGTCCTCAGGTGTTCCTCACTTGGTCAGGATGTGGAGCAGTTCGCTGGAGCCGGCCTGCTGTTCCCTCTCCCACTGCTCCAGAAGAGCGCTCAGCTCTGCTTTAGAGTCCACACCTCCTCCGTCCCCGCCGGCAGACGCCATCAGCCTGACACACACACATCAGAGCGCAACACCACTTGATGGACATGGATATCCTTAGATCTCGCCACAAAACATTAATTTATAAACATAGGAGTGTACACACACACACAGAGAGAGAGAGAGAGAGAGAGAGAGAGAGAGAGAGAGAGAGAGAGAGAGAGAGAGAGAGAGAGAGAGAGAGAGAGAGAGAGAGAGAGAGAGAGAGAGAGAGAGAGAGAGAGAGAGAGAGAGAGAGAGAGAGAGAGAGAGAGAGAGACACTTGATGGACATGTAATCACAGAGAACCACAAACATTAATCCATAAACAAAGTAAAACTTGAAAGATAACTACATAAATCAGTAAGGCTGAACAACACGCCATCCTGATGACAATTACAATGATTAATGTTGAGTTTCTCAGTCAGGGTCGCCTGTGATGAAACCAATGGATTCCTATATTTATAAACCTACTGATTACGCGGTTAATTGTCTGTCAAAACATTGAGAATGTCATGAAACACCTGCTAATATGACCTGACCGCCCATTCGCTATATAAACACGTAGCTAGCACATTTTTATCGTGTACATAAATATTTAATCTTTACACATTTAATGAAGCACACACTGAGTTGACATGTGAACACACACTCATGTAAACAGTGCGCATAATGTCGCTCGGCGCGCGAGGACTCACCTTCAGCGCGCGCGCACACACCGCCTCAGACTCACTAACGGCTCTCAGTCACCTCACGAAGAGAAGAGATGTGTCGCGCACTGTTATAAACACATGAATAACGTCGCTTAGGAGCTCATGTCACTCGTGTCTGCCTTTAGCAATGTGCTGCAACTTTATGATGGCGATCTCTGAGCGCGTCATCGCCCGGCGACGACAGGAAGGCGTCGATGACGTCAGACGCACGGTTTTTGTTTGGCACCGGTTGTTCTGTCGATTTGTGTGAAAAAATGCTGCCTGTCAGATTGTGCTCAACATATTCATCTGATTTGAGGCTTTATTAATATCCATACCTACCCCTACCCTGAACCTACCCTTAAAACTTTGTCAATATTTTAAATAAATAAATAATAAATATGGATGTAAAATGCTACCTATCAGATTGTGCTACCAGAATCATATTAATGTGATTTGCTTTATTAATATTCATTAATATCCATACCTACCCCTAAACCCAAAATGTAAATATAAAAAATATTGATGTGGGCATGCGCAGTAAGCCCTGGTAGGACAATCTGACGGGTAGGATGAAATGTCAGGACACCGGTGACAACATGAGGGAAACATTTTATGCCCAACGTTTGCTTGCTTAAACAGACACATATCTAATAATATAAGATTAATATTAGACATTTTAGATTACTCTGATATGATTCATAATGATAGTTTCATCTTTTTTTGGGATTATTATAAAGCCTTTGATACTTTAGAACATAGATTTTTATTTCTTTTATATTGCTTTGGTGATTTCTTTTGTAAAATGGTTAAAATGTTATATGTAAATGGGAATAGTTCAATTAAACTAAGCAACGGTACCTCTCCCAGGTTTTCTTTAGATCGTGGAATTAGACAGGGATGCCCAGTGTATTTGTTTTTAATTGCAGTACAATTTCTTAATATACATATTAGAATGAGTAATTTAAAAGGCATCACAATTGGAAATACAGAACTAATTATTAGTCAACTAGCTGACGACACAGCATTATTTTTGGAAGATTCCTCTCAAATTGTAGTAGCCCTGAACACCCTTCAAACATTTTCCAAAGCCTCTGGGCTAAATCTTAATATTGATAAATGCGAATTACTTCCTATTAAATGTTGTAGTGCTTCATCAATATGTGGGATAGCTGTTAAAAACATGATTAAATACCTTGGTATAGAAATAACTAAAGAGAAAAACAGATGTGCTACAAATTTTAATCCAATTATAGAAAAAACAAAGAAAAAACGGAATTGTTGGCTTCAAAGAGATCTGTCTGTTAAAGGAAGAGTTTTGCTTACTAAAGCCGAAGGGCTATCTCGTCTATCTTATGCTGCCCAATCTCTTTATGTAGATAAACCTTCTGGTAAAATTATTGATAGAGCTCTAACAGATTTTGTTTGGAAAAACAAATGTCATTACATGAAAAGATCTGTTATGCTGAACACCTATTACAAAGGTGGCTTAAATTTGATTGATTTCAGTTCTTTAAATTATACTTTTAAAATAAATTGGCTTCATCTGTATTTGAAAAATCAACATTCCATTTGGTATATTTTTCCACAACAAGCTTTTTCATATTTCGGAGGTATTACATTTCTGTTGATGTGCAATTTCGAAAATTCCTATCAAACTCTCAAATTTTCACCAACAGGTACTTTTGGCATGGGTTCTAATATATAAACACAATTTTACCCCCCATAAATGTTTTATTTGGAACAATCAAAATATTTTATACAAAAATAGAATGTTATTTTTTGATAAGTGGTTCAAAAATGGTTTGCTTTTAGTAAATCAGTTGTTTAATAATCAAGGTTTATTAATGTCCTATACTGAGTTTCTTTCAGAATATAACTTGCCAGTTACCCCTAAAGAATTTGCCATAGTTATGGGAGCGATACCATCAGGAATTAGCAATCGCTCTCCTCCTACGACTATTACTGTTCCTCAACCAACAGAAACTCCTATAGGTAAAATATGTTTTTCTGGAAAAAAGGATAGAAATTATAAAGTTAGATCCCTTTTTCTTGAGAATATCATCTCTGTATCTCCTGCAATTTCTTATTGGAATAATTTATTTATACATTTAAATTGGAAAAAGATTTGGTCCTTGCAACAAAAATACTTTCTCACTAATAAAGAAGTGTCTTTCAAAATAATAAATACATTTTACCCTAAACATTTCATGAAGAAATTTAAAACTAATATTGATACTAGTTGTTCATTTTGTCAAGTCCACACAGAAACTGTTTATCATTTATTTTGGTCATACTAAACAACTTTGGAGAAATATTGAGGCTTTTATTAATGATAATATTCAGCAAGGCATATCCATAAATTTTAAAGACATTATTTTCGGTCACTATGGTTCTGACTCTACTAAAAGCAATGCTTACTTTGTTATAAATTTAATATATTTTCTTTGTAAATTTTATATCCACAAATGTAAATTCACCAACAACAAACCAATTTTTTGTGTCTTTTTGAAAGAATTTAACATATATCTTAACACTATTTCATCCTCTGTAAATAAGAAAGCAAGTAAAACGATGTCAATTTGTAATGACTTTAATCTGTATAACCCAAGTTATGTATAATTATCTTACCCTCATGTTCTTTTCTTTTTTTCTACCTTTCCTTTTCTTCTTCTTTTACCTTAATCTTTAAACAATTTGTTCTAGCCTTTATATTCTGATGACGCTGAACATATTATTGATACATTTTGTGTATTGTATTACCAACTTTTGTATCATAAACATGTCATCTCTGTATCTTTTTGCAATTTAAAAAAAAAAAAAAAAAAAAAAAAAACGTTTGCTTGCTTGTTATTCCTTCTCAGAGCCGCCAGGAGGCGCTGTGTCAAAGTCAGTGTTGCCAACTTAGCGACTTTTCAGACCCCTTTAGCGACATTTTTAAAAAAAAGCGACTATGAAGGTATTTTTGGTGCAAAACAACTGAACACGCGTGAGAGTGGGATTTGTAGCTGTAGATCATATCCACACATGTGTAGCAATACATTTGAAGTCACAGAGAAAAATATTTTAGGAGTTGTAAACTTGTAGACATTTTTTCTCACTTACAAACACAACGCAACAGTTACACCTTCACACACTTCACTGCAGGTGCACAAATCCTGTTCTGCGAATCACACGTGAAGAAACTCACACACTCACATTTTTGCTCCAGTTGCTGCAGTAAATATGGTGCAAAACGCATTCACACACCCGTATCAAACATGTGAAGTCACAGACAAATTTTGCACATCCGCAAATTAAAATGTGAATCCATGCAATGAGAGTTGCACACTTGTAGAATATTTGGTCACAAATGTATTTCTTTTCTTGTGTATTTTTCTAACACAATCACAAGTGCAATCACTACAGCTGCTGGATCTGCTGCTGCGAGTCTCAGACGCAGTTTTTCCGCCTTCAAGTGACACGTTCCGCGCGCTCTCACTTTTGCACCATATACTACGCGAAATGTGGAGCAAAAGAGATTTGTGCATCTGTGAGGCAGCGGTTCAGAGAGCAGAGGATTTCGGCCAATCAGAAGAGCTCTTTTAAACCGGTGGCGCGCGACCGAGAACGGGAAAAATACATGAGCAATCTCTCCCGAGCAGGAGAAGGCAACTTGTTCCTCTATATAGTAAAACATAGTAGGCTATAATTAATGCAATAATAATTGGGGGGTTGAAGTGTGAACCATTTAGGGTTTATTTTTTGCAAAATCCACATTCAAAGTAATTACAATTAAAAACAATTTCAGGTGAGATGTCTCCTCATTAGCATAATGCCAACGTTAACATGTTTTATCTATAGCATAGTTATGAAAAATAGCATACTACACATAGAAACTACAGCCACCACAACATGCCACAGATGAATGAGAGAGAACACCGCCCCATCACCATCGATGGAGCACCGGTGGAGAGTCAGCAGCTTCAAGTTCCTCGGTGTCCACATCACAGAGGAACTCTCATGGTCCGTCCACTCCGAGGCCGTTGTGAAGAAGGCTCATCAGCGCCTTTTCTTCCTGCGACGGCTGAGGAGGTTTGGAATGAACCGCCACATCCTCACACGCTTCTACACCTGCACCATTGAGAGCCTGCTGACTGGCTGCATCACCACCTGGTACGGCAACAGTACCGCCCGCAGCCGCAAGGCCCTGCAAAGGGTAGTGCGCACGGCCAGCTGCATCATCGGAGGTGAGCTTCCCCTCCCTCCAGGACATTTACGCCAGGCGGTGTGTGAAGAGAGCTCAGAGGATCATCAGAGACTCTAGCCACCCCGAACCATGGGCTGCTCTCCACTGCTGCCATCAGGCAGACGGTACCGCAGCATCAGAACACGCACCAGCCGACTTCCAGAACAGCTTCTTCCCACAAGCAATTAGACTACTTAACTCCTGATCCATCAGGATCATAACACACACTGGACAGAATATCACTCCGCACAACCCACTGTAGATACACACACATTATATACACATTTATTTATCATACAGCATCTATTGCACTTTGGATTTCAATTTTTCAATCTGTGAATAATATTTTATACTATACATTGTATATTATTATTACTATTATAGCGTAATGTATATTGTTTAGTGTATGTTTAGTGTATATTGTTTAAAGTATATGTATATTGTAAGTATGTGTATATTGTTTAAAAGCTGTGAGAACTACACTCACATTGTGTAAATTATTTATTGTTTATTGTAGAGTTTACTGTGCTGTGAGTAATTGTGGGCGCATCAGATGTGTAATCTGTTGTTGCTTAAATGTTGTACATGTCATGTCATGACTGCTATGTTGCTCGGAACTGCACCTAAGAATTTCACCTGCTGTTGCACTTGTGCATATGGTAGAGTGACAAATAAAGTGATTTGATTTGATTTGATTTGATGTAATATAAATCTTAGTGAAAAACCTATTCCCTTATCTTATATTCTATTATAAAAGTAGCCTATATATTATACATCTATTATAAAGTTAATCAACATGTAACATAATAAATAGGCTACAGTAGAACGTGAGATCTACTAAAGGTGCTCATGAGTAGTTTATTAAAACGCGTATTGTTCTGTTGGTGCAGGAGGATGTTTTCTCAGACTCAGTGTTGCGATAGAACGGCTCACATCTTATCGCACATATTTTGGAGCGTTTGTGGAGTTTATGGTTATTCGCGCGCCATGCATGCACAGTTAAATGAACCGGGCTTCAGTCATGCTGCGCAGATAATTGGTCCGTTCCGTTCGTACGGGAACTGGTGCTTATAAAAGCTCAAAACGCGCGCTGTAATTCATATCCTGATTCATGTTTCCATTACCCATGTTAATGTAGGTGTTTTTAGGCTACTTGCTTGAATTGTATATTAATTGTACAATTGTGCATTAATTATACTATATAGGCCTACATCCGTTAATTATAGGCCTACTATGTTTTACTATATAGAGGAACAAGTTGCCTTCTCCTGCTCGGGAGAGATTGCTCATGTATTTTTCCCGTTCTCGGTCGCACGCCACCGGTTTAAAAGAGCTCTTCTGATTGGCCGAAATCCTCTGCTCTCTGAACCGCTGCCTCACAGATGCACAAATCTCTTTTGCTCCACATTTCGCGTAGTATATGGCGCAAAAGTGAGAGCGCGCGGAACGTGTCACTTGAAGGCGGAAAAACTGCGTCTGAGACTCGCAGCAGCAGATCCAGCAGCTGTAGTGATTGCACTTGTGATTGTGTTAGAAAAATACACAAGAAGAGAAATGCATTTGTGACCAAATATTCTACAAGTGTGCAACTCTCATTGCATGGATTCACATTTTAATTTGCGGATGTGCAAAATTTGTCTGTGACTTCACATGTTTGATACGGGTGTGTGAATGCGTTTTGCACCATATTTACTGCAGCAACTGGAGCAAAAATGTGAGTGTGTGAGTTTCTTCATGTGTGATTCGCAGAACAGGATTTGTGCACCTGCAGTGAAGTGTGTGAAGGTGTAACTGTTGCGTTGTGTTTGTAAGTGAGAAAAAAAGTCTACAAGTTTACAACTCCTAAAATATTTTTCTCTGTGACTTCAAATGTATTGCTACACATGTGTGGATATGATCTACAGCTACAAATCCCACTCTCACGCGTGTTCAGTTGTTTTGCACCAAAAATACCTTCATAAATATCCCACAGATTCTCTATGGGGTTTAGGTCAGGAGAGTAGGCAGGCCAATTGAGCACAGCAATACCATGGTCAGTAAACCATTTACCAGTGGTTTTGGCACTGTGAGCAGGTGCCAGGTCGTGCTGAAAAATGAAATCTTCATCTCCATAAAGCTTTTCAGCAGATGGAAGCATGAAGTGCTCCAAAATCTGATAGCTAGCTGCATTGACCCTGCCCTTGATAAAACACAGTGGACCAACACCAGCAGCTGACATGGCACCCCAGACCATCACTGGCTGTGGGTACTTGACACTGGACTTCAGGCATTTTGGCATTTCCTTCTCCCCAGTCTTCCTCCAGACTCTGACACCTTGATTTCCGAATGACATGCAAAATTTGCTTTCATCCGAAAAAAGTACTTTGGACCACTGAGCAACAGTCCAGTGCTGCTTCTCTGTAGCCCAGGTCAGGCGCTTCTGCCG
Source organism: Romanogobio albipinnatus (assembly GCA_023566225.1). Lineage (NCBI taxonomy): Eukaryota > Metazoa > Chordata > Actinopteri > Cypriniformes > Gobionidae > Romanogobio > Romanogobio albipinnatus. Next base: position 7,579,904 of record CM042253.1, on the reverse strand, counting down.
CTGTTTCTGGGTCAAAAGTGGCTTGACCTGGGGAATGCGGCACCTGTAGCTCATTTCCTTCACACGCCTGTGCACGGTGGCTCTGGATGTTTCTACTCCAGACTCAGTCCACTGCTTCCGCAGGTCCCCCAAGGTCTGGAATCGGTCCTTCTCCACAATCTTCCTCAGGGTCCGGTCACCTCTTCTCGTTGTGCAGCGTTTTTTGCCACACTTTTTCCTTCCCACAGACTTCCCACTGAGGTGCCTTGATACAGCACTCTGGGAACAGCCTATTCGTTCAGAAATTTCTTTCTGTGTCTTACCCTCTTGCTTGAGGGTGTCAATGATGGCCTTCTGGACAGCAGTCAGGTCAGCAGTCCATGATTGCGGTTTTGAGTAATGAACCAGGCTGGGAGTTTTTAAAAGCCTCAGGAATCTTTTGCAGGTGTAATTTTGATTCAGATGATTAGGTTAATAGCTCGTTTAGAGAACCTTTTCATGATATGCTAATTTATTGAGATAGGAATTTTGGGTTTTCATGAGCTGTATGCCAAAATCATCAGTATTAAAACAATAAAAGACCTGAAATATTTCAGTTGGTGTGCAATGAATCTAAAATATATGAAAGTTTAATGTTTATCATTACATTATGGAAAATAATGAACTTTATCACAATATGCTAATTTTTTCAATATGCGCACTCACACACACGTATATGCACTCACACACACATTTACGCACTCACACACACATGCATTCACACACTCACACATATACGCACACACACACACACTCGCACACACATATACGCACTCACACACACACATATCTACACTCACACACACATATACGCACTCACACACACATTTGCGCACTCACACACACACACACACACACACACACACACGCACTCACACACACACATATACGCACTCACACACATTTACGCACTCACACCCACACAATCTCCTCAGATTGGCACTCATTGATTAGAGTTGTCTGTCTCACCAACTCTTCTAGGCTTTGTCAAGTACTCTAGATGTTTTACTGATTGTTGTAAAACTGCATCTGTTCCACAAACACATTGTTAGTAATAAGACACTCTTGGTCTTAAAGTTCAGTTGCAAGATCTCTTTCTTTAGCTCTTCAAATCCTGCATTAGCCTTATCAGCAGCAGTTTAATAAAGTAAAAGTCACTGTTTACAACACTCCACTAAGCAAAGATATATATATATATATCATAAGTGCTGTACAATTCCGATGAAGTCCAAAGTGACCAAGAACAGCAGAGGGTTATTTCCAGTCGATAAATGATGCAGTATATTTCAGACATTACATGTTACTATCCAGCCGATGGCGCTGTTGACACTTTGAATCTTTTCCTTGTTCAGGAGAAAGTCTTCATGAAGATTCTTCCCATCATCCAGTAGGGCAGGCTAATAAAATAAAGCCTCGGATGTGGAAGGACAATTCCTCGACAATTTTTTTTTTTTTTGGTATTGCAAAAGAAAGGTTACAGAGAATAACAGTAAATCAACACAATATAACATATCAACATTATATATCTGTCATGCAAGAACTGGTAAAAAATATAGAATTAATTCTGTGATCACGTGTGTTTCTACGCATGTTGTCTATCTGATCCGATGTCCTTGTGGTCTGGGTTAAGCCGGGTGCACACTGTGCGATTTTGGCCACGATTTGGCCTTCTGAGACAAATTTTGAAATCCTAAAAGATTTCTCTGATCCTAGGCTAAAATCTGAAGTCTTTGATCCTTAGTTTGACATGTGCACCGACAACTGATTAATCAGTCCTTCCAGAAAAATGCGGCTTTTTTTTGTGATTGTTGCGGGCAAAAATCCTTGATTATGCGACATGTTTTCTTAAAAAATGTGATGAAAAATGCGGGAAAGTGCAGGATATTTATGCGATGAAATTGCGGGAACTTGCAAAAACTGCGGTTTGATGAGAAAGAGAAAAAAAGCACTACATCACAGAAAGTGCTGGGAATATTTAAGTTCCCATCTTGTTTTATTGAAGACCTTAATAAACACACGGCTCAAATTTACAAAACATTGAGTCAAACAAGTTCTGTAGCTTTACAAAAGGAATATGCTACAACTTGAATAATGAATAAATAACTTCCTGTTTTACAGAGGTAGCTTTACAAAACAGACATTTGAGTGCTTCCAATGCACAAAGTGCAATCTCTTAAAGGGCTAGTTCATCCAAAAATTTAAATTCTGTCATTAATGACGTCTCCTCATGTCGTTGGACACCCGTCAGACCTCCGTTCGTCTGTAAATAACGACTTATATAGAGATGACCGATTTCAAAACACGGCATCATGATGCTATGAATCAGTGAGTCGATTCATGATTCGGATCGCGTGTCAAACTGCTGAAATACGTGACTTTGGCGATCCAAACCGCTGAATCGACTCATTGATTCATAACGCTTCAAAGCTTCATGATGCTGTGTTTTGAAATCGGTCATCATAGCGGGAAACTGCTTTGCTCTTTTGCTGTTATTTTTGTTGGCCAATGGTAGTTTGCGCTTCATCATGGTTTCACCGATATCTATGGTTTCACCACGGGGTTTGCAGCTTTTCGACGATGTTCACGTCGGGTAATTACGTCACTTCAAAACGTTCCCATGGCAATAGGCGGAAATGGCGGCTCTTGTGTGAAGTAAACAAACATTTTTCAACTTTCTGCTAATATATATGACTTTTTTTGCAACGAAAATGCGGGGATTATGAAATCATGCTAGCCCCGCATATTTTGCACGCGGAAATAGGCAATTTATGCGGCGAAAGTGTGGCGTATTTGAAAAAATGTGGCCCCCGCATAAATATGCGGACTTTGGCTGATTATGCGTTAAATCACGCGATCGCATAATCACGTTTTTCTGGAGGGACTGGTAAAAATCCAAAACAACTCACATCTCTGTAAGAGCAATTCAATATTGCCTCCTCTAGGTGGCACACTCACTTTTTCAATACCACAAAACCATAAAGAGGACACATCATGATTCAATGTACAGAAATGAGCCGCAACTGGATAATTAACATCTTTTCTTCTTTGTTTTAATTGACGTGACGTTTTTCCTACATAAACGGTCCTGCACACGGTGCGATTTTTCAAAATCCTCTGCGAATGTTGCTTGTCAGACTGTACGAACATGATGTCACACTGTAGGATCTCAGTTGTCTTTATGTCAGACCATACGACATTCAGACGCGAAAAACGGACGCAAGCAAGAGACTCGTACGGACTGAATTTTACGTCGTCAATCCGTGACACGTTCGGTAACGGTGAGCCGCATTTACAGACATCGTTCAGCAAACAACAAAAACAAGCGGTGGCATTTTTCATTCACATGACTCTTTTCGACATGTTCCCTGTTGTGATCTGATGTTGTCGCACGAAATGCGTCATCAGGTTCTGCGCTCCTATTGGTTCTTGATTTGACGGTCGTCCTAGGAGAAGTCACACTGCAGGATTGCGCCTCAAATCTTCTGACACTGCCAGAATTTTGTCTGAGGTGAAATTTGATCGCAACGGTCATTAATCAGTCCCTCCAGAAAAACGCGATTATGCGATCGCGTGATTTAACGCATAATCAGCCAAAGTCCGCATATTTAAATATTTCAAATACGCCGCACTTTCGCCACATAAATTGCCTATTTCCGCATGCAAAATACGCGGGGCTAGCATGATTTCATAATCCCCGCATTTTCGTTGCAAAAAAAGTCATATATATATATATATATATATATATATATATATTAGCAGAAAGTTGAAAAATGTTTGTTTACTTCACACAAGAGCCGCCATTTCCGCCTATTGCCATGGGAACGTTTTGAAGTGACGTAATTACCCGACGTGAACATCGTCGAAAAGCTGCAAACCCCGTGGTGAAACCATAGATATCGGTGAAACCATGATGAAGCGCAAACTCCCATTGGCCAACAAAAATAACAGCAAAAGAGCAAAGCAGTTTCCCGCTGTGATGACCGATTTCAAAACACAGCATCATGAAGCTTTGAAGCGTTATGAATCAATGAGTCGATTCAGCGGTTTGGATCGCCAAAGTCACGTATTTCAGCAGTTTGACACGCGATCCGAATCATGAATCGACTCACTGATTCATAGCATCATGATGCCGTGTTTTGAAATCGATCATCTCTATATAAGTCGTTATTTAGAGACGAACGGAGGTCTGACGGGTGTCCAACGACATGAGGGGAAGTCATTAATGACAGAATTTAAATGTTTGGATGAACTAGCCCTTTAAGAGATTGCACTTTGTGCATTGGAAGCACTC